>RJWM01018002.1:0-41890 GCA_004363535.1 Dasyprocta punctata | reverse complement strand
CACATCTATAATCTCAATACTTAGAAGACTGAGGCAGGAGGATTGCTGGTTTATGACTAGACTGGGGCTACCTACTAAATTCTGGCCTGCCTGGACTACAGAGTGAGGCAGTGTCTCCAAAAAACAAAGCACAAGCTGGGCGTGGTGGCGCACGCCTTTAATCCCAGCACTCGGGAGGCTGAGGTAGGTGGAGCGTTGTGAGTTCGAGGCCGGCCTGGGCTACAACGCTAACGCAAGGCCAGCCTGAGCTGCATAGTGCGACCCTGCTTCAAAAAACCAGGGACGGGAGTTTGGCTCAGTGGCTTAAGCGCCTGTCTGGCAGGTGCGAGGTTGTGAGTTCAATCCCCGGTGCCGCAAAAAAAAAAAAACACAAAACCAAAGAACAGTTTTTAACTGAATTGGCAATGAGTTGGCATGGGCCATGGCACCTGGGATGGGACCTCCATACTGCCCAAGTCTAGGGGCAGTGTGCTGGGTTGCCTGCAGGGAGGAGAATGATTTATGTTGTACTGGGTATTCAGTCCCCTGATGGTACCAAGAACAGAGAAATGGGAAGTCTCCCCTCAGCTTGCCCTCGACACGGCCAGGTCAAAAAGAGACCTTCTCTACTTCTCCTCCCCACCACCCCCTCTTTTTGGATGATTGCATGAGTCAGAGGAGATGTTTGTTGAAGAGGAAATGGGTTTTCTCACCATTTTCCCCCTTCAGTTGGGGGTGAGTGAGTAAGAAAACCCATCATTCTCTGTGCACCGGTTGACAGAAACAGAGCTGGGCAACTCTGAAGACTCAGCCTGGGTTCCAGAGTCAATAAAACCTGCTGAGGCTGGGTATGGTGGTGCATGCCTATAACCCCAGTCCTCAGGAGGCTGAGGCAGGATGATCACTCTAAGTTCGAGGTCAGCCTTGGCTACGTAGTGAGTTCAAGGACAGCCTGAACTGCATGGTGATACCCTCTCTCAAAACAAAAACAAAAACCTGGTCCTGCCCTGTTGGCAGTATCCAGCCACACATGCCAGGGAACCTGGTCCCAGGAGCAGACTGCCACAAGCATCCTGGCCACAGGACAGTCACCTGTGCGAGATCTGCCCCATAGCTAGCACAGGGCTGAGGAGTTGGAGGAAATTCAGTGCGTGCTGTCTAGTGCCCAGCTTTCTTGGGAAGGAGTCTGCAACCCATACAGAGCCAGGCAGGACCAGAACACAGCCCCACATCTTCAGGGCTGGGTGAGGAAGCAGGGGTCACCCGTGCTTTCCTCTTCCCGGGAAGATGCTGGCCCAGTGCAGGGCTCCTGGACACATCCCTGCTCTGGCACATAGCTTTTTCTGAGTAGGAACTCAGGGTTGGGAGCTCTGCCATCCCAGGGTCCAGCCTGCTGCTTGGTTGCTGCTCTCTTCGAAACCACTGTTTAGGGCCTCTGACACTGAAATTTAAGAGGCTGCTTTTATCTGACCATGCCAACCATCATCATGGAGTACAGTATCCTCCTGTGAACAACAGCAGACGCGGTTTCAAGACATCAGAAGAATTAATCAGAGTAACTTGCCTCTGGAAATTATTCTTACATTCTCCAGAAGAATTCCCATCTCCCTTTCTTTGAGACAGGGTCTCATAAATTACTAAATTGCCCAGGCTGAGCTCAAATTTACCATCGTCCTGCCTCAGCCTCCCAGAGTGCACCACCACACCTGGTTGGGTTTCCATTTTTAATGAGATTGTTCTTTCTCCTGAAAAGGCAAGTCAAACCCCTGAGGGGACTCACAGCACTGGGAAAGCAAGGTGAAAAGTCAACTTCCAGCCCCTGCCTGTCTCACACCCATCAGTCAAGGAGAACGCCCTGCACTGGCAGCCAGGAACCTGAGTTTCTGTTTCTGCTCAGTGGACATTTCTCTGTGTGGCTTTGGGTAAATTCCCAGCCCTCTCATATACTTAGTCTTCCCATCTGTAACCTGGGGAAGAGTACATGAGATGCTTATCTAAAAGTCTTCCTAGCATAAAATAGAGTCCATTTCTAAAACACAGCTATGCTAAGGGACAGGAAGGGACCAGGAAGGCTAATTCAAGACCCCCCCCCATTTCCTCCAGCCTCAGTGGAAGGGGTGCTGGGTTCAGGAAGCAGAACTATATTTTCTGTTAACTCATCCTGAGCCCCTGTTTGAGCCAGGGTCACTGAGACCGGACTACAGCCCTCAGCTCCCATATTCTGTCGACTCCCGCACCTCAGACACGACCACCACCCCCAGTCCAGCTCTGAAATGATCGCTGCTGCCCCGACATTGCTGGCAGGTGGCAGGCCCTCCCCTTTGAGTCAGAGTCCTAAACTCTCCCACAAGCTGCTTTAGGCCCAAATTCTCATCTCTGTCCCTTGGAGCTCTGTGCCATAGAGACAATTTGTAATGGCCACATCTGTTGAGTACCTGCTGTGTACGAGGCTCTGTTCTAAGTGTTGTATGGGTTCTAATTATTGTGCTCTTCACAGTAACCCTAAACACATGCTACTGTTTCTCTGATTTACAGATGAGGAAACTGAGACACTGGGAATTAAATTTGCCTGCAGTCATTTAGCTACTAAGTAGTGAGGCCAAGACATGCTCATGTGCAGAACTATGGAGTCGGACTGGGGCTCCTTGATGTTGCTGGAGTACCTAGGAGCTGTTTAATGAGTGCCTTCACCAAATAGACATTGTACTAGACACTTATTTTATTATTTCACTTAAACTTCACAACTGAAAGAGAAAATGTCTCCTTTCCATTTTATGAAGGTCGAAACCGAGACCCTGAAACATTAAATGACTTCCTTGCTGGGCAGGGCGTCACATGCCTACAATCCCAGCACTAGAGAGGCTGAGGGAGGAGGATTATTTCAAGTTCAAGGTCAGCCTGGGCTACATACTGAGACTGTTTAAAAAAAAAAAGAAAGAAAGAAAAGAAAACGAAAAAGACTTCCCTGTGGTAAGTAAAACTGGGCAGCCCTCAAACCCACCCGGAAGTATTCAATGTCCATGGGCTTCCTCTGTGGCACTGCTTTCCAGGACAAATGCCAACTCTGCTACCTGTGGGTTAAATAAAGAGGGGTCCACTGGAGCCACCCTCTCCTCCGGAGCTCTTGCAAACACCATTCTCGAGGTCTGCCTGGGGCTAGGAGAGGCTTGACGGATCTGGCTTTGGGTGCTCATCTCCACTGAACAATGATAGCTCGAGGACCTGCTTCTTTCACCAGTTGTGGGCAATCCCGCCATGTGACCTGCTTTCTGGAGCCCAGTCATCCTTAGGGGCAACGTGGGACAAGTTTCGGGAGAGGAAGGGAAACCAAGCTAGACTGCCGGCACTCAGCCACACCCTCAACGCCACAAGAGGCCGGTGTGAGGGTGGAGCCAGCCGCGGGCTCCAGGACTCATGTGGGTGCCACGCCTCTGATGAGGACCTAAAATTGTGTGCTGTCCGTGTGAGGGTGCACAGCACCCCTGGGACGCGCTGTCCCTGCCTTGCAGGTGAACACCGGGTCTCACAGAGTTGACGTCATTTGCCCCAAGTAGGATTCAAAGGCAGAGCTGCCTTACTCCCAATTCTTGAGAGTGCACCACCGCGCTCCCGCGTGGGAGGCACTGCGGGGGTGGACACCAACAAGGCCGAGAACAGGCTGAGGCTCTGCACACAGATCCAAAGGTCAGCTCCGAAACTGTAGGCTGAGGCCAATGGAGTTGTTTCCACCTCACGCCCACTGCCACAGCCTCCCTTCCTAGGCGGTCCTTGACTGGACGCCCCTCTTGCCAAGGCTGGGCCAAGCAGGTCTAGGCCCTCGAGAGCTAGTGGGCTGCTTTGCCCTGGTAAATGGGGGAGCTGGGAACTTACTTGCCAGAGAAACACTGGGGAGAAGGAAGTTGAGAGCAGGAAGTGGGTAGAGAAGCTGTGTGTGTCTGTGTGTGTATAGGGGTGCTGGACCAAAGCACACAGGTGCCCAGTTGATTCTGCCTGTGCCACTGCGCTGGACAGGGACGACTCAGGGGAGGCAGCGATGGCTTGAAGTCTCTCAATCAGGAGGATAATCTGCTCGCTCCCTTAAGTTACGTAATGCAACATCGAGTCAAAAGGAAACCGTATTTGCAGTACGTGGTGCTCCGCACTGATCATGACCTTTTTGCCTTAGGTGCTTTAATCCGGAGCATGGTATGGAGTTTTAAGGGGCCGCATTTCTGATGTAAATTAGATTTACTACTATTCTACGGAAAGGGGTCCTCCTCTTTTTGGTTGTTTGATTCTTGTTGCCGCGCTCGTTTCTTTACACTACTCAGCTGGTTATACAGATAGCTGTCGCTTTACACCCAACGACAGGAAAAGTTGTGGGCAGGAATCAGGATAAAAATCGACAGGAGTCATCAGACTCGGGCTGGCGGTGGTCTGGCCCGTGGTAATTGGGGTGCAGGAGCCGAGTCCGAGAGCCGGGGGGTGCTGGCCCCACTCTCGCACAGAGGTGACGGCCGGGTGTGCGCAGCCGGAGCGAGCACGCACAGAATCTGCCTCCCCGAATCCCCGGGGGCGCTCAGTTGGCTGCGCGGGCTCGGGCGGGCCCAGGCGAGCTCCACCCACTCACCCCAGCCCCGCGGCCATTGGCCGGAGCCCGGCACCTGCCCCTACCTTGAGTGGGCGACGCTACCTGGGCCCCGCCCCCCGGCTCGGGTTCTCTGGCCGCTCTTCCCCCTCCTCCCCGGCCCCGCCCCCAGCGCGAGGCCCCGCCCCTCCGAGTCCCGGGGCCCGGGCTCCTCGTGATGTCAGCGCGGCTGTGATACAAAGAGCCCCTTCGGCCCACGCGGGTCTCCCGGCAACCGGGCGGGCGGGGGCGGGGCCGGAGCCCCCTTCCGCGCCCATCCGAGCGAACGGCAGCGCGCCGCCGGCGGGCAGTTGGCCCCGTGCGCTCTGCGGCGGGTCACTGTGTGGCTGCCGCTGGCCGGCTGCCCCGCACCCGGCGTCTCGTCCCTCCTCCGCGGACCCACCGGCAGCCGGTCGGGGATGCGCAGCCCGCCGGCGCCCGGAACCCAGGTAAGCGCGGCCGCGGTGCGCCGGGGTCCGGGAAGTTGGCTGCGCGCGGGCCGCTCCGCCTCCGCCCCCGCAGTGCCGCCCCGGGAGGTCGGGTCACCTGAGCCGGCCGGGTCAGCGGCGGAAGAGCAGCGCTGTCCCCGCCGCCCGCCCCGGGCGCCAGGAGGGGCGGCCACTCAAGAAAGTGTCTTGGGGACCCCGGAGGCTGGGAAGGGGGCTCGTCGCCCGGACCACTCCATCCCCGCGCCTGCTCCCCCGACCCCCGGGACTGGCGTTGTCCCCAGCGCGCCTCGGCCGGGCCTCGAGGAGCTGTGCGCTGCGAAGTTTTTCCGTAACCCTCGGTGGCTGCACCGAGCAGGTTTCCTGGTTTTCCTCTTTCCTCCGGGAGCTCTGCCGGCTGAGTAGAGACAGCTAGCCCAGAGCGGGGTGTGGGACAGGGTCCTGCCCTTTCTTGGGGAGATGCTGCTGAGGCTGGCGGTATGCGCAGGCTCCCAGCCCTTCGTCCTGGTGCCCTGAGTGCCAGCCCTAGTAGTAGTTGTTTACACAACCCCATCTCTGCCGGGACAAGTGTCTAGGAGGACCTGGACTGTGGAATCTGCTTGGGGAGCCTTGTCCCACACAGCCTTGGACCCAGCTCTTTTCCATTATAGCAAAACCTGCCAGTGGCAACCCCTCTCTGTTCCTGCTTCTCTTTACTTATCTTCTGGAACAGGGCTAGAAATCACTCATCCCTGCACCCCGAGAGGATGTCAGTTTTCATTGTCTGGCCCATTTACGGGCCCTTTTACTCCAGGAATTGCGAAGGATCTGGGTTCTTGCTTCTGCCCACAGGCTGTCTGTGGCAGACCCCTGGGCTGGTTCCTGGTGAACCACCACACCTCAGCCCTCTCCCCCCAGAGCAGGAGGCAAGTGGGCTCTAGGGGTCCAGGCTGTGGCTCAAGGAAGCAGTGAGGCAGGCACATCCCCAGGGGCAGCCCTGAGCCCCTCCTTAGGATGAGGAGAAAGAATCTTGGGGGAGGCACTATGAATGCAGTGGCCCAGCTTCTGCAATAGGGTATCATCACTGCCACCCAGCCCCAGTTTCCTCAGGTGCTGGTGCCAGGGCTCTGGCCCACACCTTGTCCTGTTAGTTGACATTTGTATCTAGGGAATTTTATATGTGGGACACTTCCCTGCCCTTAAAGTGTCTGCAGGCCCCAGGGTTCCTTGAATACCTGCTGTGATCTGGCCCTGCCCAGTTACCCTGAAGGTTGGGCAGGTTGATCAGGGCTGTTTTGAGCTCCCTTGTGGCTTCACTGTGGAGTGTGTGACCTGTGTGAGTGAAGTTAGTGAAGACCATGGGATGAGCACATAGGTGGCACAGCTTGGACAAATGCCTAGCAGAAAACAGCTTTGGAATGTTTTGGACGCTAGACTTTAGGGGAAAGGGGTGGGGTAGGTTACTAAGGCTAGCTGGAGAGATAAGGCTGGGCTAAAGGGAGAGATGACCAGCAAGCGAGCTGGTAGAGAAGCGTGACCTTTACCCCAAGGGAGATCTCGCAAACAGGACAGACTGCCTGGAGCCTGTCCTTGGGAAGGACTTTAGACAAGTGAGGGAAGAAAGGCAGTAGGAGTTAAGGGCTAGGGAGTTCTAAGCTATCTCCTTTGAGGTTCCAGGCTGGGGCAGTTTGTGCCCTTCCCTAAAGCATCTCCATTACCTCCCATCCCTATCCCCTCCTGGTAGGACCTTACTTTTTTTTTCTTTTTTTGGTATTTGGGATTCCACCCAAGGAGCACTGGACTATATCCCTATTCTTTTTGTATTTTTTACTTTGACACAGTATTTTGTTAAGTTGACTGAGACTGGGCTCTGACTTGCTATTCTCCTGCCTCAGCCTCCTTTTTTTTTTTTTTTTTAAACAGGATCTTGTTCTGTAATTCAGGCTGGTCTTGAGCTCATAACGATCCTCCTGCCTCAGCCTCCCAAGTGCTGGGATTACAACCATGCAATATCATGCCTGGCTGCCTCAGCCTCTTGAGTAGCTGGGATTACAGGTGTGTACTGCTACAACCAGTTAGGACCTTCCTATGGATGTTCAGCTAGGACCTTCACAGCCTGCCCTCTGAGGTGGCTAGATGCCTTCTTCTCCAGGCTACAAGTCCCTCTGGGTAGCCTGTTATTTCAAGGATTTTTCACAGTCAGTCCTGCTTCCAGCAGCTTCACAGTTTGATTTCTGTGTCTGTTTTAGGTGAAGGTAATGAGAAGGTCAAGGGAGAGCCTCCCAAAGAAACAACAGGCAGGTGGGGCATGGTAGTGCACATCTGTAATCCTAGCACTCTGGAGGCTGAGGCAGAAGGATCACTGTAAGTTCGAGGCCAGCCTGGGCTACATAGTGAGCTCAAGACCAGCCTGAACTACATAGCAAGACCTTGTCTCAAAAAAAACCAAAAAACAAGCCGGGCATGGTGGTACATGTCTATAGTCCCAGCATTAGAGAGGCAGAGACAGGTGAGTTTGAGGGCAGCATGGGCTCTAAAGTGAGTTCAAGGCCAGCCTGAACTGCATAGCAAATCCCTGTCTCAAAAAAAAAAAAAAAAAAAAAAAAGGAAAAAAGAAAAGAAGCAGCGGGTAGGCAGTTCCAGAAGGCAGGCATCTTGGGATAGGGAAAGAGCCTGGACAGAGTGTTCACCCACCCTCCCACCCTCTGGCACAGGCCTGGCTGTGTTTTGAAAAGGAAGCAGCTGTATCTCATCTGCATGGTGTTAGCAGTGGGCACAGTGATCTGGCCTTGCCAGGTGTACAGGACCCCAAGGCTGAGCTCTGTGTTCCTCCGGGTCATTTCTGCTGGCTCTTGACTTCATAACTGGGTGTTTGTGGCATTCAATTCCTGGCCTTGCAATGAGGAAGGCCACTGAGATCTCACAGCTGGGTTACTGGGTGGTCCTGGCCAGGGCCAGCTGGGCACAACAAGATAAGCATGTTGATTTGGCAGGCCCGCCTGGTGTCCTGCTGGACATGGCACTCTCCCTTCTCCATCCGATGGCATTTCAGGGCACAGAACTTCGCTGTTTCTGAATGCCCAGTCTCCAGGACATTACCTGACAAATGGCAGGTCCTCCTGAGTTCACTCAACAAACATTTGAGTGTCTGATTTGTGCCAGATTCTGTGCTGGTGATGAAGTTGTGAACAGAACAGACAAGGATCCCTGCTACAGTGTGGCTGACCAGCTAGAAGATGGGCAGAGTTTGAGCTGGGTGGGAGTGAAAGCCAGGAGGGTTTTTTTTTGTTTTGTTTTGTTTTGTTTTGTTTTGTACCAGGGATCGAACTCACAACCTCATACCTACTAGCTACTAGGCAGGTGCTTAGGCCACTGAGCTAAATCCCTGGCCCTGTTTTTTTGAGACAGGGTCTCACCATGCAGTTCAGGCTGGCCTTAAACTCACTTTGTAGCCCAGGTTGGTCTCAAACTTGCAATGATCCTCCTGCCTCAGCCTCCCAAGTGCTGGGATTAAAGGCACCACGCCCGGCTTGGGTGCTGGTATTTAAATGCTCGGGTCAGGGACATTCTGTTTTTAAATAAGGTAATCAGGAAAGTGTTCACTGAGAGGGTGACATGTTGACAAAGGCAGGAACAACCAAAGAAGCTTCAGTCACAAAGACCAGGCCGTGGCTGACATGGGGGCGGGGATGGAGGCTTCTGTCAGGCAGCAGCCAAGAGTCCCAGGAAAACAGGGTGAGACAGGACCTCATGGCACAGGTAGCTGCTCATTGCTGTGCCCTTTGCAGCCGCTTTGTGATGAGGGCATTTGGGCACGAAGGCGTTTTCCAGGGAGGAGCTGTCAGTGTGGCTCAGTTTGGGCCCCGCACTGTGGTGACTCTTCCTGCCGGGCTGTGGCGTTTCCACCACTCCCATCAAACTAGCCAGACCCTCTCTGGTGGTGAGCACCTGCTGAGTCTTGGAGCTCTTTGGGGCCATCTCCCGGTTTCTGTGGGGCAGCTCTTAGCAGGGTGGGGTCAAGACCACCTCATAAAGTAGCCAATAGCCTGTCTTTGTTCACACTAGCTGGGCCCTGCCTGGGCTCTGTCCTGGTCCCCATCTGTACTTCTACTCCTGGGCTGTTGACAGCATAGTTCTTTGCCCTGATCCCTCAGGGGCCCCAGAGGGGCACTTATGCACCTGGGCAGCCACTTTTGGGTTAGTCAGTGTCTAACTTATGCCCCTAAAGTGTGTGTGTGTGTGTGTGTGTGTGTGTGTGTGGCAGCCATCCGGGTGGGCCACACTGTGGGGTTCTTGGCTGAAGGATAGGGTGCCCCTGCGTTCCTGTGGTTGGGTGAGTTAGTGGCCACCTGTCCTGGACAGCATGTGCTGTCATGGGAGGATTTGCCAGCCTTGAGACCCCACAGTTCCAGGCACTGTGATCTGGACCCTCCACGAGGTGGCAGTTGGAGGAAAGTGCACCAAAGGCCTAGGCGGCGCCTTTGTCATCTGCTTTTGTGTGGAGCTGTCATTTTCTTGTGCCAGGTGTCTGACTGCAGGTGACAAGTCTTACCCAAGTGTCTGAGGCCTCGTCGTAACAATTAATTAAGTGGAATTGGCCCTGGCCAGTTCACGTAGGCCCCAGTCAAAGATGAGGTAGTGACTTGGCTCTTGTAGACCCGAGTCCTTCCTGAGAGCATATGAGCAGGAGCTCAGATTATCAGAACCTTCCGGAGCGCCCAGGGAGGCTGTGGGCTACTTCCTTATTTTTCCCAGTGACCTGGGAGGAAGATGGAGGTGGGGAAAGCAGGTAGTCACAAGCATGTATATCCCAGAAAGTGGGCTGAGGATTGGATGAGGCAGCTATTGTGGCCCAGAGCCATCAGGTCTGGGTGACCTCCAGCTCAGCTCAGTCTGGTAGACTGGCAGTAATAATGCCAACATGTCTAACCCTGCTGCTTGATTTCCTTTGACAGTGGGAAGCTTTCCAACTGTTGTTGGTCGTATTTTTAGTTAATTCAACCTGTTTCATCTTCCTAGACAAGTGGGTTCTTTCCACAGTCAACAGTATTCAAATGAAAACTAAGCTCTGTCAAAGTTACTAGTATCTGCACTTCTGCCCATGAGAGCCTTTCTCTTTTAAGGGACCAGAAAGAGGACAGTTTAGGCGGAGCGGGGGTGTGGGAGAGTGGGTGGGCGTGTTTTGTAGTCGTCTTGGGTTCCCTGCACTGCTCTCTACACTGCAGACCTGATGCCATACAATGAGAACCCATACCTCGCAGGTAGCTCCTGTCATCTGGGTGGACTTGGGCTGCAAGAGCTGAGTGTTCTGCTCTTTGTACCAGACTGAGGTCTCTGACTTAGGGTAGGAGAAAGAGTGGAGCAAGTTTCTTCTTCTTGCTTGTTGGTTTTCCTGGGAGCAGTGCCCGCCTCATACCAGGCACCTTTCTCTTCCCCTCATGCTCAGTCCCCCAAAGTCTGTTTTCTTTTTTCTTTTTTCTTTCTTTCTTTCTTTTTTCTTTGTCTTTTTGAGAGAGGGTCTCATGATGCAGTTCATGCTGGCCCTGAACTCACTATGTAGCCCAGCCTGGCCTTGAACTCTCGGCCATCTTCCTGCCTCAGCCTCCCAGCTGCTGGGATGACAGGTGTACACCACCATGCCCAGCTAATCCTGTCTTCTCAAGGCAGAACAAATATTTTGAAGCCAGAAAAACATCTGGATCTAGACTCTGGCTTTGCTGCTTGTTAGCTATGGAACTTTGCACAAACTTCCTCATGTTTCTGAGCCCCACTTTGCCCATGTGTAGAATGTGGTTGATGGTGAAACTAAAGTGAGCCCCATGATGTAAAGCACTTGGGAGGGGTCCTGGCTGTTACCTGGATGGCGCTCCGTGAATGCCTAGGGAGTTGGAGAAGCAGAGGCCTGGACTCCTGAGTCTGGACTTGGATCCTGGCTCTGCCAGTTGCTACTTGCAAGCTGTGTAACTTCCTTGAGCCTTGTGCAACAGAATGATGCAGGTAGCTGCCTGACAGGGTTCATATGTGCACTTAGCATGGAAAGGCATGGGCAGCACTTGAAAGAGTGTCTGGCATGAGCGAGAGCTGCTATTTCGCTTCCTGCACCCTCCCGCTGACTTGCTTCTTGGGATCATCAACCTTAGCATCTAACAGTTTCTTGCAGGGCGTATTAGTGCTGGAACAGGAAGGTGGCAGTAGAGAAACTCCACCACCCAAGGGCCTGCACTGTCCAGGAGAAGCAAAACTCTGCTTCCTCAGTTTCTGTGTTTTTAAAGAAAGCACCAAGGGCTTTGCAGACACAGCATCAGGACCCTGAGTGACTGGCGCCTGCGTGGCAAGCTGTGAATGAGACGCAAAGCACGTTCCCAGCAGACAGCCTTCTCCCCAGGGCTCACACTGAGGTAGGCCACGGGATGGCACCTAGCCCTTCCTCTCAGAGGCTGTCTGCTCCTTTCCCATGGCTGGTCCGCCAAGGGGAAGTGGCCCTGTGCACCTTGCCCACGCGCCCTCCACCTCCCACTGGGCCCTGCCTGTCCATCCACCTATCCTCAGCTGGAAAAGCCAGCTCAGAGCAGTGCTGCCTGTCTGCCAGTGGCAGCTACTGCTCTGCTTTATTAAAGCCCTGTGGCTCTGGCTGGCTACAGGCCACAGGAGGCCTGGAGAGGGGCCAGGCTGGAAGGTGCAGGCTGGGCAGCTGCCCGGGCACACTAGGTGACCATCCTTGGTAGTTTTCCGAGGAGTAAACCTACCTGCTTGGCCAGCTTATCCCTTTCAAGCCCTGCAGCGCCACTGAGGAATGCTGGTCTGCCTGGACAGGTGATTGGGACTGCCTCCAAATTAGGTAGCTGGGAACGGGTGGCCTCTTGGCCCTGCCTAGGGTTTTTGTGGGCAGGGCCGGTCTGGCCAACCATTTTTGCATGATCCTCTGCAAAATTGCATCCGTTGCTATAATAGCAAAGACAGATCTTGCAGCAGCCACGACATGTGTGTGAGGGTACTTCTGTACAAACATGCATGGAATTGTAGACTGTACACATAGCCTAAGAAACTGACTGAATTCCCCATTCTACATTTAGAGTCACATCAAATTTTGTAAATTTGATTCTAAGACACATTTTTGCACTGAGCTACATCCCCAGTCCTTTTTTATTTTGAGACAAGGTCTAGCTAAGTCACTTAAGTTTGTCTGACAAGGTTTAAACTTGTGATCTTCCTGCCTCAGCCTCCCAGTGTAAGATACACTCTTTTTATTCCTTTACATTTTAACATCTGTAATTGGTCTGTGTTGTATTTTGGCTGGTGTGTTATTTCAGGGTAAGTACCTTTCATTTCTTCCTGTACTTGAAATAACAGTGCAATTTAAAATCAGAGGCATCTTGGATTTAATGAAACACAGAAACTAGGTAACCTCTGAAGAAATTACATAACTTGCCCAGTTTCTTCAAGCAAGGGAGTATAACCGCCCTGTAGTGGTGGCGGGATCGTAAGAGGGGAAGTCATGATGTGGTTCACGGGCCAACTGGGCTCAGATTCCAGCTGGCTCACCAGCTGTGTGGCCTGGGAAAAACAGCAGCTCCCTGTGTCTCAGGCTCTTCTCCTAGCACATGTGGGTGCTAACAGTCATGCTGGTCAGAGGCGAGGCAGCTGTGCCTGTGTCTCTCTGGCTGTGTGTCATCTAAGGTCAAACTGCCCTGCCCACCTGGGTTAAGCCAGGGAGCTGCTCACTGACATGAGGCAGCAGAGGAAAACTGGTGTTTCAGGGCTCCTTGAGTCTCCCACATCCTCATCCTACTTTGCCGAATTTTCATTTTCACATGTTTCCCTTTAGCAATTAAAAACAAAGTCTCCCTCCTTTCCTTTCTCTCTCTCTCTCTCTTTTTTTTTTTTTTTTTTGAGACAGGGTCTCACTATGTAGTCCAGACCGGCCTTGAACTCACCCCCGGACCCCGTACTGAGATTTCAGGTGTGCGTCACCGTGCCTGGCTCCTTTCCCTTCCTGCGTGGTGTTCCCACACGTGGCTTCTGTGGTGGGGGAGTGGCAGAGGGCTGTGCTCCATGGTCGCATAGCACAGATCTCAGAAGCTCATGCTAGCCAGGCATGGTGGTGCACGCCTTTAATCCCAGCACTTGGGAGGCTGAGGTACGCGGAGCGTTGTGAGTTCGGCTTGGGCTACAACGCGAGCACAAGGCCGGCCTGAGCTACATAGTGGGACCCTGCCTCAAGAAACCAGGGCCGGGAGTTTGGCTCAGTGGCTTAAGCGCTTGTCTGGCAGGTGCAAGGCTGTGAGTTCAATCCTTGGTGCTGCAAAAAAAAAAAGAAGAAGCTCATGCTTGGTCTCTGCAGCCTCTGTCCAGGGTCTAGTGCCACCAGCATGGCTGCTCCTGTTTCTGTGGCCTGTGGGGCTCGGAAGAGGCTCTCCAGCACTCAGTGTTGTCCACAGGGTGCCGGACACTGCGTCTCCAAGAACACGGGGAATCCTCCGTGCCCTCCTTGCTGCACTGAAGTTAGACCTCCTGTTCACATCCTGGCCCTGCTTGCTCTGTGACCTTTTTTGCAAATCACTTAACGTCTCTGAATCTGAGTTATAGTGGCTGATGCACAGGCATTCCGGACACAGGAGACTACTTAACAGACGTGTGCTTTCCTGCTCCTCCTCAAACATTTAAGACAATTGGATTTTGTGTTTCTTTAGCTAAGTGTCAAGGATCTCCAGGAGGGCCAACCCAACCACCTTGTTCCACAAAACACCCGGAGACAGATAGAGGAGTTCTGGGCAGGGAGGGCACCGTTCAGATGGCTAAGCTGCAGGGGCTGACAGGACAGAGGGAAAGAGCTGCAGGTAGTGTCTGGCTGGGGTGGGATGAGGGTCTGGCCTAGGCTGCTCTCGGAGGCCCCGGAAGACATCTTGTGGAGGTGGTGACTGACAGGGCCACACCAGGTGGGGCTTGGCAGGAGCTGCTTGCTAGAAGGAGACTTTCAGAGCAGGTGTTTTTGTTTTGTTTTGTTTTCCTTTCTTTGTTTGGTATTTTGAGATGAGGTCTCACTATGTAGTCTAGGCTGCCCTTGAACTTGCTGTATAGCCCAGGCTGGGCTTGAACTCCTGAACCTCCCGCTTCAGGCTTCTGAGTGCTGGAATTACAGCAGAGGGTAATTTTAAATCTTGTTTTCCTCAGAAGTCTCCTCTCACCTCTCCTCGCCTGCCTCGGGTCCCTCTTGCGGTTCCAGTGAAGACCAGTGGCTCCCTTAACTTTATGTACAGCGTCGGGGACTTGAAGCCCACTCTTTGATGAGCTGGTTTTTATGCCCCAGGTATAAGAAGCAGTGTGTATGCCAAGGACAGGGCAGGTGGGAAAGGAGCAGGAGCTTGGATATGGAGTAGGGGTATGGCATGTCCTGAGGCTGCTGGTCTAAGATGCCACGACCTGTTTTTATGGGCAGTGGGGAGCTCACAGGGTCTTTGAGGGGATTCCCAAGCTACAGCTGCGATCAGACCTGAAGCCTTCTCACCTGTCCCCATTGTGGGAAAGCCTGAGGTGGCACCTGGGCTGCCTCATCCCTCCATGCACCAAGATCTCAAAGCTGAGCTCCAGTTCAAGATAGCAGCTGCTGGAACATGTAGCTGGGTAGTGGCCTGCAGAGGCCACCAGGATGAAGAAGGTCACCTGACCTGACCCTGCTAGGCCCTGACCTTGCTAGGGCCCTAGGCCGGTGAGAAGTACTAGAAAATGGAGTGAGGGAGGGCTTGGCAGGAGGCTGATTGGTCTGATCTGATCTGCCTGGTCCAGAAGAACAGGTCAGGGGGAGCCTTGACCATTAGGTGTGGATGAATACTGGCACCCTGCTTGGCTTCCCATGGCTGGAAGGCTTCTGTGGAAGAGATGGTTGGGGGTTGGGACTCCTCCCCGAACTTCAAACCATGTGTCACTCCATTTAGGTGTGCCTTCCCTGAAGTTGTGGCCTGTCCCTGGGAAGCCTCATGTCACCTCTTTCAAGGGTCCCTGGTTATGGACTCCCAGAGGGGAAGGAGCTTGCTCTAGATACTGCTTTTCTGTCCTGAGCCTTCACTTTGAGTCTAAGGTTCCATTGTGATGATAAAATATGGAGCCTCCAAAGTAAGCCCTACAAGTTCTTGGCTGTGTGAGTAATTAAGCCCTCATTTCAAACAGCCACATCTTTAAAAGCTATAATTTGTAACCCAAAATAGCTGCCTGTTCCAAGAGCCAGGAGAGACCTTGATGTGCACCCTCTCAGTGCACAGCCTGTGGTCTCTGCTTTGACACGTGAGTTGCCCCAATACGTGGCCAGTGGGTTTCTCAGGAGAACTGGAGTTGTGGTGGCTGATGGGAATAGGAGCTTCCTGGGAAATCTTTGCAAATTTAGAAGGGGTGTCTGAGGTTCAGAAGTCCTGATTCGGGTTTGAGCAACTGTAACTTTGACTGCAAAGGGGCATAAAGAGAATAACGGCAGCGTAACTTCTGAGGAAAGCAGATTGAACTCTGTGGACACAGCTCCCTCATTGATAAGGAGGAGATTGTATTTTCCTTGCAGATTTTAGGAGAGAAAACAGGAGCCGCTGTAATGCATGGAACAGGGTTGAGTGGGAGGTACTCCTGTGTTAGCCTCCTTCCTTTCCCTACGTGTGGCTCCACCAACCGCTCACGTAGAAAAGGAGACCGTCTGTGTGCATACAGGTAGGTGGGTGAGGGAACACCATGCTAACAAGAAACATCTCCCTTGACCTGTGGCTTCTCCGGCTTCACCACTGGCTGGCATGCCTGGAATTCTTGGACTGGCTGCTGGATTTAGTTTCCAGATGTGGAAGCGATTTAAGTTCTGTTTTCATAATCCCTGACAGTTTGCCTCTGAAGTCTACATTCTCATTTGAAAATCAAGACTGTTGGCTCTGGCCGAGGGGCAGGAGAGGACCAGATGGCCTCTTTGAATCCTTTCTTTTCAGGAAGTGGGCTCACTAAGGCACTTAGATCTGAGACCCAGGGCTTTTGGGGATAGTCACACCCAATCCAGGGCTTGGTCAGAAGGTGGGTTCACCCTGGCCTCACCTTCCCTGTGTTTTCCTTTGTAGATGAATCAGCCAAATTCAGCTGTACTTTCTGCCACTGTTACTGACCCTCCAGCCATGGCAGGAGGGGAGGGATGTTGGGGTTACCACCATGTCATAGGGAGCCTGGCGTCTCAGCTGAGTAGGGCACCCACGTGTCCAAGGAGTGGGAGGGCCCTCCTTTCCACACTGACCACAACAGAAGGAAGAGATCTGCCCTGGATTTTAAGTAGCCAGAAATACCGTCTGGCATGGAGAAACTAGAACTATCTTGTTCAATTCCTGGACCCTTCTGGCCACAGGATTAGAGGTTGTGTGTTCAAAGCCTGTGGTTCTAGGGCTGACTGGCAGTCTCTTGTTCTGCAAATCAGTCACTATTTAGGTAAAATAGCTTTTACATCTGTCCCGTAACTACACTAAATACAGTTATGTGCAAGTAGAATTTGACTTTGCAACACTTACATCTCTGAACTGTGTGTATACTTCTTTAAAATTAAGCTACAATACTATGCTACTGAGAAAACACAAGAAAATAGGAATAATTGACTTGGATTCCTGCATAAGTAGTGTTTCCAAAGCATCATCCTCATCAGCATAGATCTAACAAGTGTTGGTTTCAACAAAATATAGTCTCTTAAGAAGCAGCTAGGGGTTCGGAAATGTAGCCCGGTGGTAGAGTGCCTGGCTAGAATGTGTGTCTGTGTGAGCCCCTGGGTCTGATCCCCAGTAATGAAGTTAAAAACAGAAATATTAGTGTCTTAGGTTGACCATGGAAGGAATTCAGCCTTTGTTTTGAGGAGAGACTAAAAGTAAATAGGTGAATTCTGAATCTCTTGATGAGGTTCTTCAGGACCAGTAATTCTTTTGGAGTGTGAATTCAGCTGACCTTAAAGAAATTCAGTTTCATTATTGGGATGGGGAGGTGAGTGAAAAAATCCAGGCAGGACTTGGGAGGGGGTTTCTCTGGAGGTGAGAGGTGGGAGGAGGAGAGTATTGGTTGCCAGGGCTGGGAACACAGTACCTCCGTGGAGTGGCTTGAACAATTGAAATGTACTTTCTTGCAATTCTAGAGGCCAGAAGTCTTAAGATCAAGGTGCCAAGGCCTCTTCTGAGCTCTCTCTCTCTCAGTGGTTTGTACGTAGCCGTCTCCTCCCTGTGTCTTCACACGGCTGTCCTTCTGTGTGTCTGTGTGTGGCTCATCTCCTTTTAAAAGGACACAAGTCATTCTGTATTAGGGCCTGCCCTAATGTCTTCATCCTAATTTAATTGCTTCTTCAGAGAACTTGTCTCCAAATCCAGTCCTTTTCCAAGGTTCCTGGTGTTCAGACTTGAGCACATGAATTTTAACGGGTTAAAGTTCAGCCCATAGCAAAAAAGGATCTTGGAACCTCCCTTCATGGGAAGAACAAAAAGGCGGTGGGCAGAGGCTGGCACCTGGTTGGTGGGGGCAGCAGCGAGGGGTCCACCGGGGTTGGCTCTTGACCAAGCACTCCACTTGGAGACATTTCTACTAGTGTTCTGACGCAAGAGTGATCTTTGAGAGCCTGGATCAGTCTTGACATCAGCTGTAATTGCCTCTGGGTCTGATCCTTTGGAGCTCTGACTGCTTGCCATTAAACTCACAGAGCATAACACATTTTTTGTAATAAAGGCCAATAACCATGGGTTTATTGAATCCTCATTTATTCTTTAGGATATTTCTATTGATGAATTATTAATTTTAATTTTATTAGTTTTATATTAAACAATGAGTACTGAATTCTTAATATTTATTGTTTATAAAACATCAAAGTTATCAACATCAACTGGGTTTTGGTGTACAAAGTCTAAAAAAGAACAACAGAAATAAATTCCTAGCTGGACCTGGTAGCACACACCTATAATCCCAGCCCTCAGAGGCTGAAGCAGGAGGATCACCAAGAGTTTGAGTCCAGCCTGGGCTGCAAAGTGAGTTCAAGGCCACCCTGAACTGCATTAGTGAAGCCCTTTCTCAAAAAAGACAGACAGACAGACAGAAAGAGGAATTCCTATATGAACTACAATGAAAATACCAGTAGCATTCTACAAAAACCAAATCTTCAGTTATCACACTGAAGGCAGTCTTCACATAGGGCAGCAACATGTTCCACATACACATATCGCTTATAGTGGCAGCACATGTGTTTTGCTTTCCTGGCCTTTTTGTAGGACATACTTGACATCTCAGTAGTCTTACTGTTTTGTTAGGAGGTTCTTATTATATTATGCAATGTGTAGTTAATAGGAACTTAAAATATCAATAAATTATTAAATTCTTAATATGTATTGCATATTTAGAATAAACATCAACGTTTTCACATCAGCTGTGTACTTGCTTACCAAACCTGAAAGATAACATCAGAAATAAATTCTTATATAAACTACAGCGAAAATACCAATAATACTCATTACTTCAATTATCCCACCTGAATAATAAGAAAATAAAATATCAAATATATGAGTGCTTAGAATAGACATCAACATTTTCACATCAGCTGCGTGAAAAAATCAAAGAGATAACATCGCTGGGGACCTGGCCTAGACCCCCAGTCTCCCAAACAAGTGTATGGCGAAGGCTGAAATAAATGAGACAAGTGGTATGATTTTAGGGTTCCAGGAGGATCAAAACCCTTCTGCAGAGTTTGAGACTCTGAGGGCTAAAACCAGAAATGTCTCTGGGCAGCCCATATTTATTTTTTCAGTCAAGAAAGGGATTAGAATAGCAGGAAACTCAGCAGGATCTTGGGAGTGGTTCAGAGACTTTTCTGAGTAGCAGATTATGTTAATTTAGGAGAAGTATCTTGACCTTGAGTGTAATCATGATGACTCATGAAGGCATAGATGATCTTACACTAAGAAGAGTCAATGGAAAGTCTCAGATGGGTGGCACCAATAATCCTAGTTCTTCCTTTTATCCCATAAGGAAATATGTAAAACCAGTCACTGTGAATTTGTGGTTCCCAACATCACATCAGAAATAAAAATCTTAAAAAGCCAGGTGTGGTGGTGCACGCCTTTAATCCCAGCACTCCAGAGGCTGAGCAGGAGGACAGTTGTGAATTCCAAGACCAGCCTGGGCCACAAAGTGAGTTCAAGGCCAGCCTGAACTGCATAATGAGACCCTGTCTCAAAAAATAGGGCTGGGGATTTAGCTCAGTGGCCTAAGCGCCTGCCTGGCAGGTGTGAGGTTGTGAGTTTGATCCCCAGTACCAAAAAAAAAAAAAAAAGAAAGAAATCTATGTATGCTACAGTGTAAACACAAACAAAAATCTACTGCAGAAATAATCTTTGCTTCAACTGTCACACCCAAGGCAGTCTTCACACATGAAAATTGCATATTCCATACACAAGTATCACTTGTAGTGATAGCACGTTTTGTTTTCCTGTCCTCCCTTCTGGGGCACAGCTGACATCTTTCCGGTTTTCCCATTGTCATAGTGGGTCTTTGGAATGTTGCACATGCCTGTTCACCTGTTAACTCACCAGTGTGCTCCACAGTTTTTTTGCATAGTTTTCTGGGCAGAAATATTTTGGCTTTTTTCTGCTATAAATAATCTCTTATGAGCTCCAGTCTCAATCCTCTAGGAAAATTTCTCTGGGGTGTTTTGCACTTGTTATTTTCTTTGTAAACTATTAAACTATGCCACATGTGTTTAGGATCAAGTAAAACACAACCATTAGTCAATGCTTTGTGTTTCAAGTGACATCATAATTGCTCCCTAACTCATTAACAACATTTACTCTGCCTTTAGTTTTGTTGTTGAAAGTTTCTGGGCCAGGGATATAGCTCAGTGGCATTAGCACCTGCCTAGCAAGCACACGGTCCTGAGTTTGATTCCTGGTACAAAAATATTAAAAAAAAAAGAAAGAAAGAAAATTTCCATCTCAGGCTTCCATGTTGTCACAGTTTCCCTATCAATATCATCACAGTAGAGTGTTGACATCAGCAGTACCAGTTTGTTTTTCCTTGCCATTTATAAGGCCAATGTAAATCTTTCTGAAACCCAAATATTGAACTATACAATTCTCTTTTTAGAGCCAGGTGTGGTGATGCATGTCTGTAACCCCAGCACTCGGGAGGCTGAGGCTGGAGGATCACTGTGAGTTTGAGGCCATCCTGGGCTACAAAGTGAGTTCAAGGCCAGCCTGAACTGCACAGTGAAACTGTCTCAAAAAGACCAAAAAAAAAAAAAAAAAAAGACAGTTCTCAGTTTTGAAATTGCAACATTTCATTTGAAATTTCTGCTTTGTTCCTATGTACAGTTCCTGCACTGGTCAACTTGTGCTCTGTTAGCAAATGTATCATCAATTGGAAAGTGGTAAACCAGTTGTGGAATTTTACATTCTGGTCAGTTTGGGAGATGGGAGCAACAAGTTTGTTCACAGTATCATTTGGTTTGTTACTATATGAATAAGGGCCTGATGGCTGAGATACAGGATGTCTAAACTGAAAACATAATGAGTCTTCTCATCTGTCTTGGTTACTTTTCTCTTGTTGCTGGGACAAAATACCTGATACCCAAAATGAAGGAAGGAAAGGTTTATTTAGCTCACAGTTTGTGGAGGAGTCCATAATCAGCTGGCTCCCAGGCAGGGTGCCATGGTACAGGGACAGCCATTCATGGCAGCAGCAGGTGCCAAAGGCACCAAGAACAAAAAGAGCAAAGAGGCAAAGAAGGAAAAGCACACCTCCTTCCCTCCCTTATATTGTATGGTGGTTGCCTGCCCCTGGGTGAGTACAACACTCACACCACCAATCCCAGTGCTAGACCATGAACCAATCACAAACATTAGACTCAGCTGCCTTCAAAAGGCCTATCCCCTCATGACCACATGAGGCTTTGGGGGAACATTCAAACACAAACCATAACAGCATCTTTGAGGCTATAAATTTTTATGCCATGTTTTGACCCATCACTTCTCCATGAGTTGTTTACATTCCTGCAATGACCATGAGAAAGCCCTGCTGAGTACAACAGTCCCATGAATGTGTTCAGTTCAGCTAGTGAGGTGTTGTAATAAATACATTTTTAATAAGGTTATTGTTGTGTACAGCACATTTTACTTATTTTTAAGCTCTTGTGTATTTTACAGCATCTTGCAGCATTTCTTTCTCTTTTTTTCCTTTTCTTTCTTTTTTTTTTTTTTTTTTTTTTTTTTTTTTTTTTTTTTTTTTTTTTTTTTTTTTTTTTTTTTTTTTTTTTTTTTTTTTTTTTTTTTTTTTTTTTTTTTTTTTTTTTTTTTTTTTCCAGTTTGTTGAGACAGATTTTCACTATGCAGTTCAGGCTGGGCTTGAACTCACTTTGTAGCCCAGGCTGGTCTTGAACTTGCAACGATCCTCCTGCCTCAGGTCCCAAGTGCTGGGATTGAAGGAGTGCACCTCCACTCCCACTGTATGGTTTGCTTTTTCAAGAAGGTCTCACTATATAGTTCAGGCTGCCTTGAACTCTCAGCAGTCCTCCTACCTCAGCCGCCAGATACTGGCATTACAGGCATGTGCCCCATGTCCAGCTGTATCATTTTTAAATGACTTTTATAGCAGAGTTATCTGACCTAATTGAGGGTGATACTTACTTCTTATGCTCCTTGATTAATTTAGAACAATGGTCTCAAAGTTGTGGTCCCACAAACAGCAACACCTCCTGAGACCTTGATAGCAATGCTTTTTAAATGGGGGGAGGGGTGCCCAGTACTGAGGATTGAACCCAGAACCTTAACACTGACCTACATCCTCAGCACCCTCTTTTGTATTTTGAGACAGAGTCTAAATCACTGAGCTGCTCAGGCGGGGCTTAAATTTATAGTCATCTGCCTCAGCCTCCCAAAGCACTGGGATTACAAACCAGTGTCACCATACTTGTCTTTTAGAACCTGTCTAAGCCCATGGAAATGCATATTTTCAGACTTATTCCCAGACTTCATTGGAAACTGATTCAGTCTGGGTTTTAACAACCCTTCTCCCACTTTCACCATATGATTCTGTAACACGTTCCTGATGAAGTTTGAGACCCTGTGGTCCAGAAAAATCCTCCTCCATCCTTTTTGTAATAGACCTGGCTAGTTGTCTTGTAGAAGTTTCCACATACTTTCTACCAGGTGATGTGTGACTTGTTACTTTATGTGCTGTTTTCTCTTTAGGAGAAGTTAGATCCTAAGGCTTGCTTAAATGTGAAGTGTTTTGTAAAGACTGCATCATAGGAGCTGCTGTATAGCTTATTTATTTATTTTGGTTTTTTGGAGACAGCATCTCACTATGTTGTGCAGGCTAGTGTTGAACTCATTATGTAGCCCAGCTGGATGAGGCAGGATGGTGGTCCTCCTGCCTCAGCATACCAAGTGCTGGGATTACAGACATGTGCCATTTGCTATGTAGTCCAGGCTGACCTTGAACTCACAGCAATCCTCCTGTCCCAGCCTCCTGAGTGCTGGATCACAGGTGTGCACCACCGCACTCAGCCTGCTGTGTACCTACCTCTTTTTTTTTTTTTTTTTAAGTGGGGCAGTAGATCAGGTTTATTGCACTTGCAACAGACTTTAAATAAGTCTCAGGAACCCAGAATAAAGGGGAGGGGAGGAGAAGGGTGAGCAGGGAAAAGGGGCATTGTCGGTGTAGCTGGCAGGCAGAACCCAAGTCCTGCAGGCCTGCTGTCCTCTGTGTACCTCTTATTTTACCACGGTAGGAGGCCAGGGACTAATGTTCTTTCTAATTATTGATGCTGCTTGATCACTGTTTTAAAGGGACATTAGCTTTTCTCCTGCGTGGTAAAGAAATGCAGGGGTTGTTCTGGGTTGCAGTGATCTATGGGGTGATCCTTTGGCACTGCAGCAATATACACTGTCTCGTCAGCCTTTGATGTGTTGATTCACTCTGCAGTTGTTGGGGTGGTATTCTGTGTGTACTGGGTCAGATTTATGGTGGTCCCACCTTTTGTGTTCGATTTGATTCTCATGGTTTTTGGTTCCATCTTTAAAATCTCCAACTCTGAGTTCAGTTAAACTTTATATATTTTTGGAACTTCATTATTTGAAGCATAAACTGTAGGAGTGTTACATTTTATTAAACAATCCTTTATCATTTTAAGTGTCCTCCCACCTCTTAAATTTCTTTACCTGAGATCAGTGTGGCTCTACAGCTTTCTTTCAGTTAATGTTTATCTTTTTTCATTCTTTTGCTTTCCATGTGTCTTTGTTCTTAAATTGTGTCACTTGTAAAATAGCAGTTTTTTTTTTAATCTAATCTGACACAATTTGTCTTTTGATAGGATTGTTTACTCCAGGTGTGTTTCGTATATTACTGCTATGCATGTTATTTATCTTATATGATGTTTGATTCTCTTTTTCCTCTTTTCTTCCTTTGTGATTCACACTTTAAACTTCTCTTCGTTTTAGTAATATAGTATAGTTTCATTTTTGTTTTTTAACTGCCAGCTTCTGGGGTTGTTTGTTTGAGGCAAGTTCTCACTCTGTAACCCAGACCTCAGACTCACTGTGTAGCCCAGGATAGCCTGAAGCACACAATCTCCCTGCCTCAGCCTAGTGCTGGGATTATAATCATGTACCTCCATGCCCAACTGACTGCCAACCTTTGATGTGCTGTGTACCACTAGCGTAAAAGTGGCACTGTGTAGGCAGAGGGGTTTGGGCATCTCCCCAAAGGTGGAGGATGTTTCCAGTGAAGGTACAGTACCATTCAAGCCCTGGCCTGTAGCCTAACAAGCTTGAAAGCCATATTTTACTGGTGCTTCCCATGCCCCTGTGGCTTATGTCTACTGGAGTTGAAGATGATTCCTCACCGGATGCACAGAGCCAGGATGCCAGCCAATTGCTCTGAAGCAAGAAACACCCTTGGTTGTAAGCTTGGGCAACCCTTTTCTCCCCCAGGTCAGCAGGCTCCTGATGGGGTGGTGGTGAACTTGGAGCAGAGGCCTGGGTGGAAGGTTTGGAGACAGGCGTGGCCCACAGACTTCAGAGCAGACTGGACACACTGGTGAGCTGGGCGGAAAACCATTGGCCGGGGCATGAGTGGACACTTCAAATCTGCCTCAGGTCCACCCTGTTGGGACTTCCCATGAGACCCCTTGCTCCTAGACTCTTTGGGAACTTTCCCATCTCTGGTTTGAGTTCAGCCTCAGGAGCTGTCTGATGTCCCTCTAGAGTTTTCTGGGAGCTACAGCATGCATCCTTCCCCAAGTCTTCTGACACCCCTTAGCCATCAGTGTGTCAGGAGGAGGATGCAGAACTGGCGGAGAGTGTGCGTTACTGCTGTGATGACTGCCAAGCAGGGGTCGCAGCCACAGCAGGAGTTTCTTAGCGAGCTCTGGATTGCATACCAACCTCTACTGCTGCCATCTTTGTGTGATGAGAGCAATGGAGCCACCATGGGCTATGGGAACCTCAGCCCAAGTAACCCTTCCCAATCCCCTTTGGACCTGGGGGCGTTGGCACCTGCAAGTCAGCTCCCTAAAGTGAAGCTTCCGCTGCCCATGGGAAAGACCCAGCGGGACCCTGCCAGGCCCACCTCTGATCCCAGGTGGTCCTCTGGCTGGGGCCACATGCCAGGTCCCCTCACTGGCCTGGCCCAGCAGCCAGCGAGCTTCTCCCCCGCACCTCCCCTGTGGTGGTGTTCCACATGCACCCGCAGGTGCCTGCCTGCGAGGGAAGCTGGGATGTGCCTGCCCGGGCTATTTTTATCCAGCCTTGTCCCCACAGAGCTGTGCTTGACTCCAAGTTACTGCCTGTGGAGCAGAGATGTTGCCAGGGCCGGGGGTGGATGAGCCCAAGCCTCAGAGCCTCCTGGACTCCCTTCCCCTGGGCAGTCAACACCTATTACAGGCTGTAATTAATGTGCAGACAGACCTTCCAAGGGGGTGGGCAGGACAGGACCCCGCTGTGGGGAGCAGAGGCAGCCAACCTTTGTAGGGCAGAGTATGGAACTTGCAAAAATCTGGACTCCCAAAGCTGAGCCCAACCTCCCTCCACCCAGTGTGTCTCTGGGGATCAGAGGGAAAGGGTCCCAGGGCCTGGACAGAATGAAGCCAGTAGCTCAGGAGCACCCTGGGTGTCTTCTTTCAACATGATGAGGGCAATAGTAATTCACGTGTACTGAGCGCTTTCTGTGTGAAGACTGCAGAGTGCTTGGAACACTTGCCAACTCATTTAACTGTAATCGTGGTTAATGGATGGGGGAACTGAGGCACTGAGAGGTTCAGTAAACCAAAGGCTATGAAGCTTGTAAATGATAGAGCAGGACTTGAACCCACTCTCGGTCGTGTCCCTGAAGAGCAGCCCCCCTCTCCCATTTGTAGTACTGGGGATTGAACTCAGGGCCTGTGTACTGAGCTACATCTCCAACTCTTTTTAAAATTTTCTGAGACAGGATCTTGCTAAGTTGCTAAACTGCCCAGGCTAGGCTAGAATTGTAATCCTTCTGCCTCAGCCTCCCATTGTGCTGCGATTCCAGATATGCACCACTGTGCCTGGCTCCTCCCCCTCACTTCGTGCCATGTTTTTAGCATCTTTGAGATGTGAGTTGTCACTGTGGATTCTCTGCGGCAATCCTGTCACATAAGTACTCTCAACACTTTTTTTAGAAGTTCAGAGATTAAAGCGCTCACGCAGTGGTCACACAGTCAGACAGTGACCATACCAGAACTGGCACAGGCCTCGGGCTTCTGTGGTTGGACCTTTCCCAGATCAGGATGCCGCAGTGTGGCTCGGTTCAGCCCCTGCTTGTTAATCACCTACCACATGTGCCTTCCTGTTGGGGTTCAGACATAGAATCCCCGAGCCTCCCCTTCAACATCTTCTTTCTCAAAAGAAGCAAGGAAACGTAGTCACTCAGAGTCGCTGGCCTCTGAGCATTAGCTGCCAGGAAAATATAGTGGTCTGGTGGATGTAAATTTGAGACGGCTCCCCAGCTGGGCGAGGCAAGAGAGGGCGAAGGCCAAATGAAGCAATTTGACGCGGGCCCTGCTGCACCCGCTCTGACGATGGAGACAGTGGGCCGTTGTGAGCCACTCCAAGGCTTGGATGCTGCCCACGTGTATCAGTTTTTGGCCTTTTCAGCCTGTGTTGAATTCAGCCCTTGCCAGCTCCCTACAGAGGAGGAGGTGATGTTGGGGCCTGCTGGCGAGTGAACACAGCTCTCAAGACTGGAGAGGGTCCCCACAGGCAGCCTGTGTACCTCCAGACTCTCATTCCAGTGGGACCCAGCTGTCCAGTCCCAGCTGGAAATAGGATGGAGAAGTAGAGGTGGGGACAGCAGCACAGGGTGCCCGTGGCACAGACCTACACTTCTGGGGCAGCCGGCTAAATCCTGTTTCCCCAGTCTTGGGCCTCAGAGCTCTCTGTAGAAACCCCTAGCCTGGCTTCCTGCCTGTCCAGACCTTGCCAGCTGACCAGCTGGGGACCCTGACTGAAGGGGTGGCTCAGCCACTGCCACACACAGCCCTCCAGAGGCCAGATCAGGACTTAAGTTCCCACATCTGTTGCATGATGCTTGTGAAATTGTCATGTGTGGTTCTCGAGTAGCCTCTGAGATAGAGATGAGAATCCCCACTCTGTACAGCTGTCTCAGGGGCGCATAGCTTACAAGTTTTTCAGCCTACCAGGCTCCAGTGCTGCACCCTCATGTGGTCCCACCCATGGGTCCCCAGGTTTTAGAGGGACCCACTACATCTGCTCTATCTCCTTCAGTCCTGGGAGCCCTTGACACAGGAAGAAGGTGAACCTGGGGCAGTGTGGATCTAAACCAACTAAGCCCATGTGGCCCATGGGAGCCGGCCCTGGGCCTCAGGAGGACAGGAGCCCTACGCTCAGGACCTTCTAGGTCTCTCTCCATGTACAACATTTCCTGTTGAGAACACCATTCCTTCCCTAAAGTGTCCCCAAAGGACCAGCTACAGTTTGGTGCAACTCTGAGTTCTTGTTAAGCTCAAGGCCCGGACCTGTCCCCAGTGCTAGGGCCATCGGATAGCGACTGGAAGATCTTGCACAAATATCTATTTCACACGCTGGGAAAGGCATTCAGGAAAGGGGAGCTCTGAGGGGCAGTGTCAGAAGCTGCTGTGGGCTCCGACCTTGCTCACTGACATCTGACTGCCTGGAAACCTGGGCTCTTGGGAAGCCTGTTCCATGCCTGTGATTCTGCCAGCCTTCCAGAGCAGGGCTGGGAGCCACAGAGCACCACTGTGGGTAGACAGGGCCGGTCTTTTGGCCCCTGGCAGGAAGATGAGATAGGGCAATGCCATGCGTTCTGCCGCTACCCGTGACATGCTGGCGGCTGGCACACTCTGGAATTCCTTCACCAAAGTCAGCAGCTCATTGCCTGAGATATGGAGGAACAGGGCAGGCTGCCCACCTCTAGCAATTCCCTACCAGGCCCACCAGGAGAAGGTGCTTATGACTCTACCCACATCTTCCCCAGGGATCCAGGAGTAGCAGCTGAGGCCAGAGATTGTGGCCTGCTGGGAGGAGCAAGGGTGAACAGTTTTTGTCCAGGACAATTGTCAGACTGAAAGGGTCTTCGGACAGGAACAACTGGTACTGTCCTCAACTAATCAAGGTATACAGTTATTTTTCCTATAACTGTTGTTAATAGCTGTCTTTTTATTTAGATGGAAGTATGAGAAATGGTTTTGAAGTTATAATTAAAATTTCCACTTGCCTTGGGCAAAAAAATTGTGGGTTGAATGAAAAGGTGTTATGAAGGAAGTAGCTAATTTTCAGAGGAAAAGCTGGAGTGAGTGTGTGTGTAGCCAGAGGGTGGAGGAAGGCCTGACCTTGCATGTCTGAGCCTGGCTTCATATCTCAGCTGAGTCCTTGGAGCTGGGAAGTTCCGGGGCAGAAGCCCATCCTGGTGTCAGAGGCGAATGAATCCAGCAGCAGCATGGAGCCCTCCTAGGGCTGCCATGAGAGATGACAAAGGTTACTTTGTGAAAGGTGGAGGCTAAATCTGCCAAGGAGGAGCTGGTCTTATTGGAGGATGAGATATTTGTGCCCCTTCTGCCCAATCTGTGACTGATTCGGGCCACTTGAGGCCACTCTTGTTACCTGTCAGGAGCTTGGGCCAACCCCCAGGCGCATTGCTGTGCTGCCGTGGGTTGTCAGGTGAGGGGCCAATGGACCCCACCTGCTGTGCACTGTGAGCTGGTTTACCAGTGGACAGATTGCACCTGTGTCCAGGCAGTCCAACCTGAGCTGCCCAAGGCCAGCCAGACACCTGAGGTGATACTCCCTGCTTTGCGGGAGCCAGACACACGGCACCTTCCTCAGGATCCCAGATGCAGGGGAGACCAGGTGATGGTGACATGCAGTCTGGTGCCAGTCTCCACCATCCCAGGCAAGACTCTGCCTACTGAAAGGGGGAAAGGAGTCCTACTCATCAGCCTGTGGTGAAGATGGGAAGAAAGGCCCTTGGCCAAGTGGCCAAGTTTGTCTGTCAGCTCCTGCTTGTGTGGCCAGCGGGATGAGGTTTGCAGTTCTTCGTGGCCAGGTGAGGACACAGACCATACACACTATGCCCCCGTGAGCTCTGGCTCCCACTCTGTTTCTCTTGAGTGTCCCTGGGCTCACCAGAGTCTCCTGTGAAGCTGGCAGCAGGCAGATATGGGAATTGCTGCATCAGACAGAACATTTGGGCATCACAGAGAGTAACAAGTGATTATAAAGTGCGTCTCCTTGTTACTTTGAGGTTTGAAAATGCATGAAGTATGGAGACAATGGTGATAAGTGGAAGCAAGGTTAGGACAGTGGGAGCAGGCGAGGTCCCCAGGCTACTGATCAAAGGACTCTGACAAGCTCTTCTCGGAGTCTCTTTCCTTACCAGTAAAATGGGAATCATTATGTGTCTTGGAGGTTGTTAGGAAATGCAAATGGGATAAAATACAAAGTCTCAAGCTCTGTCTGTGGAACGAGGTGGCTGTTTGATAATATTGGTTTCCTTTTATTTCTGTTGGATGCAGCTTCATGCTTGCTGATGAAGTGCTTGGTTAGGGTGCAGGATCTGATCAGTTTGCAGCTATGTGGGATCAGGTAGTGACATCTAGGTAGAAAGGACCCCGTAAACATTAGGGGTGATTTTTATTACTCAGCACTTTGTTCTCCACTGTCAGCTGCCTGATGCCAACTTTATTGGGCCATCTGGTGCTCAGCCTGTATTATGGAGCAAGCAGGAGCCCAGTTCACAAATCACCATCTATTCTTAGCCTGGGGGTCTCCTGCTGGGGATAGAGCCCCAAGGGCCTGCATGTGTCTGGGGCAGGCGCATTCAAGTCTGCCTTCCTTCCTCAGATGTCCTGGAACCTGTTCTTTTCTTTTCTTTTTGGTAGGAGAGGTCTGTTGGGGAATAGGAAGACAGGAGGGGTCCCAAGTGGGTTGCCCTGGAACCTGTTGCTGTCTGAGACTAGCAGAGGCCTTTCACAGCCCTCATTTCTAGAGCCCTTTTTGCAATCTGGGATGAGGGAAGCACTTTCATGGAGCGCTGTGCCAGCGAAGGAGCACACCACGGAACCTTGGGGACCATCTCCCGTGGGAACAGATAGATGTGGAGCCACCTGGGAAGTGCCTACCTCCTCAGAAGCAAAGCAGGCCCAGGCAATAGCTCATCAGGAGCTGCCCCTACCATTAGGGTGCACTCTGAGGAGCAGAGCCAGAGCCCTTCTCCGAGCCGGCTTCAGGAAAAGGCTCATGTGCTTCTTTATTGTGTACCAACGTTGTGCAGTGCTGTGCTGGGCACTGAACCCCAAATGGGCAAGTGTGGACCAGAACTCAGAAGCAAAATGCATGGATTCTTTCTTATTTTTTTTTTCTTTTGAGATAGGGTGCTGTGCAGTTCAGGTTGGCCTTCAACTCAGTTTGTAACCCAGGCTGGCCTCAAACTTGCATCAATCCTTCTGCCTCAGCCTCCTGAGTACTGGGATTACAGGCCTGTGATATCACACCTGGCCCAGACATAGGGTTCTTGCTTCCTAGTAAGGCTGTGCCAGAGCCAAGGCTGACCATCATCTCCCCAACTGGCATCACATCTTCTGGCCAGGATTTATTCATTGAGGTCCTACTGTGTGCTTGAGCTGGAATACCCAGTGGTCCTTTCAGACTCCTTGGCATTCTTGCTTTACCAAGGAGAGATGAGGTTCTGTGGCATGCAAAGTCACGGAGGGTGGGTCCCAGACTGGACAGACTTCCCTCTGCCATGCTGCATTAAACGCTGTGAGGCCAGGGTTGTTCTGAAGGCCACTCAGTGTGGATGTGTCCTTAATGCAGATCACCAAGTCCCTTTCTCCAAGTCACTTGGCATCCCATGCAGACTCTGGTGAGGGCTCCAGCGTGCTGGCCAGGGGTCCAGAAGGCCGTGGCTGGCATGGCTGCAGCCCCACTCCATAGATACTGTCTGTTTGAGGTCCAGCTCCTTGCAGTGTGAGGTCCCCCGAGACTAGTCAGTGTCTAGGCTTTCTCATCCTTGGGGTGTCAGGTTCTTGGCCTTTGTGAGCTCCCATCTCCACTGTTGCAGGCTTGTTGATGCCCTTGCAGTCTGATGAGGAACGCTTGAGTCCCAGCGAGTTGACTGTTGCTCATTCTGTTCCATTGTCTTTCCCAGGGCAGCGAGGTTTCAGGCTCCACCTTCGCTGATGGCGAGCTCATCCCCAGGGAACCTGGCTTCTTTCCTGAAGACGACGAGGAAGCTATGACACTGGCCTTGCCTGAGGGCCCGCAGGAGTCAGACATGGACAGCCCGATGGAGAGCGCCCAAAGCCTGGAGGGTTCTGTCGGGAGTCCCGCTGAGGAGAAGGAGCAGGGGATCGGGGGCCTGTTTCTGCCGGAGGACAAGTGAGTGAAACTGGAAGGAGCTCAGGATGTGGCCTCTGGGCCCAAAATGCAGTTCTTAGGAGGTCTTTCCCGGAAGTACATGTTGAGACACACTCAAGACTTACATCACAGGCATGCCTTTCGTGGGCGTTCTTCATGGCAAAAAATTCTAAGCTGTCTAATCGTTCAGCAGTAGAAATAGTTCTGGAATTACAGGCAGCTGTGCCAAATCAAGTTTTAATCATGTTTTACGATATGCAATTCACAATCTTAATTTGTTTTTTTTGTTTTGTTTTTGGTTTTTTTTGGTACCAGTGATCAAACTCACAACCTCACGCTTGCCAGGCAGGCACTTATGCCACTGAGCTAAATCCCCAGCTCTATTTTTTGAGACAGGGTCTCCTTATGCAGTTCAGTCTGGCTTTGAACTCACTTTGTAGCCCAGGCTGGTCTCGAACTCATAGAACTCACAATGATCCCCCTGCCTCAGCCTCCGGAGTGCTAGCATTAAAGGCGTGTGCCACCATGCCTGGCTTCTTAATCCTTTTTTTTAAAAAAAGGTTACAAAAATGCCAGTGAACTAGGATCTTAGCTTTGTTTTTAAAAAATAACGTGCCTATATATTAGGAAATAAGCCGGGCATGGTGGCGCACGCCTTTAATCCCAGCACTCGGGAGGCTGAGGTAGGAGGAGCGTTGTGAGTTCGAGGCCCACTTGGGCTACAATGCAAGTGCAAGGTTGGCCTGAGCTACATAGTGCGACCCTGCCTCAAAAAACTAGGGCTGGGTATTTGGCTCAGTGGCGTAAGCGCCTGTCTGGCAGGCGTGAAGCTGTGAGTTTGATCCCTGGTGCCGCAAAAAAAAAAAAAAAAAAAAAAAAGGAAATAACTGGAAAATATATTCTTAAAAATTGAGCAGTTATTTCTGGGAGATAGGATGATTGATTATTTTAATGATCTCCCGTCTGCTTTGTGATGTAATCTGTATTTTCTGTATTGATCATGCACATCTCATTAGATGTTTGAAAACAGCATTAAGACCTAATTAAGTGGACTAGGGTGTAGCTCATGCTAGAGTGTTTGGCTATCCACACAGCTTTGTTTGTTTGTTTTTAAATCATCATTTATTCATTAATATGTTGTCAATTCAGTTTTCTTTACACTGTGATGCTTATTCCATTTTGTACTATTAGATACATACTTTTTAAAAAATTTAACTCATTTTTATGAGAAAATTACACATTTTCTGAAAAAAAAATCATTTTGTTACTGTTCTCTACCAACAAATTTGAAGCAACTTTTATCCAACTCAACTAACTCATTTAAATGTCTCTGCTCAATGGCAACATCTCTAAAGGCCTAGTTTACACAATTCCATTCTACTTAGCACTATTTTACACTGTTACATGGTATACAATTAAAGAACATCTTTGTAGTAAACATTTTCTCTTTGATATAATAAATAACAGTTTTCTCATACTCCCCTGCAATCACTCAAATATATTAAAAAATGTATCCTTCTTTAAAAGGCACACACATTTACAGGTTCAAATCTTTATTGTTTTAAAATTGTACAGGTCTTTTACAATACAATATTTTGTTATTTAAATGACCCGTAAAACACATGGCTGTGTTTGATGCCCAGTACCACGGGCAATCCATGGCAATTGGAAGTGGTGACCCAGGCATCAGAAGGTGACAGGAGAGAGGGAAGAGGGTGGTTCCTTTATGATTGAACCATGTGGCATTGCCAATTTTTAATCATTTCCCCTTTTCCCTCAGGAAGTAACTTGGTGTGCTTTAACCTGACACATTTTCTCCAGGCTGGGCTTGTCGAACTGCTGTGGTTCTGTGAGTTATGATTTCTAGATGGTGCCCTTTGCAGCGCTTTATCTATTGTGGGGTCCATGCTGCTCCCTGGGAGCAGCTCAGCTGCTGTACCCATGATTAGCCAACCCAAGGAAAAGAGCTGTGGACAGTAGACCTGTTGATCTCTTGTTGTTGTTGTTGTTGTTGTTGTTTGATTTTTGGAGACCAGGTGTTGCCATGTAGTTCATGCTGGCCTTGAACTCACTGTGTAACCCAGGTCAGCCTCCAACTCATGGTGATCCTCCTGCCTCAGCCTCCTGAGTGCTGAGATGACAGTGTCCACCACTACACCCAGCTGACCTGTTGATCTTGTAGTTAATCATCTCCCATTTGGTGGTCCAGTTGTTGCCTGTGACTGACCACCTGGAGGCTAGCCAGCAATAGGGGCCAATAGTTTTAGTAAAGTCTGTAAGAAAAAGAATAGAGCAGTATGCTTCATTAGTCCACCCTGAAGTGCTAGGGAACCTGAGGGTGGATAGATAGACAGATAGATAGATAGATAGATAGATAGATAGATAGATAAAATACTGTCCCAGGAGACTTATCTTTAACATCCTGTCATTAACACTGTGATTCTTTGATAGATCCTGGAGTACCTCAGGGACATGGTTTGAGAATTTCTGCCTTACCCCATGACATGCTTTTTACACTGGTCAGGTTTCCCATTTTTGAGTGAAGCCTCAGTGAGGTTGGGAAAATCATGATCTATGAGCAATAATAAAGAAAAACTACTGCATAGTGATAAAGGGAAGATCTGCTTGGCGGGCGATACATTGTACTTCTCTTCATTCTGAGATTGCAGATAGGCTCAGCCAGGCCCCCGTAAACCAGACCACACCACACGCCACTCGTAAGAGGGCCCAGAGCCTGAGGTCTCTGACCCATGTTCTTTGGGATTAGGATTCTTTGGACTAGAAATCTCCACTAAACTAGGAGTTGCTTCTCACCTGGTAGGGCATTGTCATTTGTTATTTCATTATAAAAGGTGTGCACATTAATTAAACAAACCTTGAAACAGGTAGGGAAACAACCTCCCATAAACCCAAGTCCTGTTGCCATTTTAATATTTTTCCTTCATCTCCTCCTCCCACATAGACCTTATGCATGCTCAATCTTTAAAAAAGCACCAAAGTCATATCTAACTTAATTTGTATTCATTTCTTCACATTATTGCCAATATTTTTATAAGCCTTTGAACAACTGTTTGATAATCTAATAACTTGGTTCGCTAATAAGTGTTCTAATTTAATAACTATAATTTGATTGTAATTTAAAATCTAGTTTATAGCTAAGCCATTAAGCAGTAACCAGAGTTTCACTACTTTGGGAAAGCTCAGGTTTGTATCTCTCTCGTGCAGAAAGTTTCTGTGGCAAGGTTTTCCACAGAAAGGGGGTCCCGCAGATCAGACTTGATCGGGTTCCCACTGTCGGCAGTGCCGAGGGGTGCCCCCAGCCCTTCACTAACCCAGGTGTTCGCGCCCCCTAGGTCCCTGGTCCACACTCCATCCATGACGACGTCAGACCTCTCCACGCACTCCACCGCCTCACTCATCAGCAATGAGGAGCAGTTTGAAGACTATGGTGAGGGGGATGATGTGGACTGTGCCCCCAGCAGCCCCTGCCCTGATGACGAGACCAGGACCAACGTTTACTCAGACCTGGGCTCTTCAGTGTCTTCAAGGTAGTCCCTTGGTCTGGGATGGTATTTAGAGTCCAAGAGAATGGTAGGACCAATCCAGCCCCAATTCAGGGGGTCAGGCAGACAGATTCCTGAGCTCACTGTGGTTTCTTCTATCCCATGCTACGTGAGTCTGCTTCTGGGGGTTAAGGGTGTTGCCTTGAACCCCAATTGGGAGCCTGGAGTTCTTCCTTCCCCTTCCATCTTGGGAAAGAAAATAATTACTGACCTGGGAGGCTGAAGAATGAACTTCCGGGGTGTACTGTGTCATCCTGCTTCCTAGAATCTCGGTGTTAGAAGCTTCTTCAGAATGACTTTCTATGAACCCTTCCCACCTGCCCGAGTCATTGACTCGCACATTGACTCTCAGTTTTCCTTATCTGTTAAATGGGCTTAATTACTAGCTTCTTGTCTTTGAGAGTACTGGGAAAGGGATACTGTGTTGCTTTATTTCTGTGGCCCATGTCCCCTGTTTAGTTGTTAGGGCAGGGTGGGACAGGGCACAGCCTCACAGCAGCTGAGAACGTGATTGCCTGCCCTCCTCTGGATCAGTGCGGGACAGACCCCGAGGAAGATGCGGCATGCATACAACAGCGAGTTGCTCGATGTCTACTGCTCTCAGTGCTGCAAGAAGATCAACCTGCTGAATGATTTGGAAGCCAGGCTGAAAAACCTGAAGGCCAACAGGTGAGGCCTACAGCCCAGTGGTGGCAGAGGCTAGCAGGCTGGGGCTGGGAGGGAGAAGCAGCAGGCAGGCGCCCACGTTGGCTTGGAGGTTAGGGCACTCTCTAAGCATGACCGATGCTGGGGGCTTTTCCTGGAACAGGAAATCACATTGTTGCTTCTCAGGACCAAGCAGATGAGTAAGGTCCCTTCAATGGAGGCGAAAGTCAGTCGGTCCTGCAGCAGGGGAGAGTTGGGGTGGACCAGAACCCCATCTGTCTAGTGACCGTTTCTTCTCTCTCTGTTTCTCTCTCTTTAGCCCAAACCGGAAGATCTCTAGCACAGCCTTTGGACGGTAACCCACCCCACCCCGCCCTGCCCCACCCCTGTTAGATATTCCTGTTCATTTGTCCCTGCTGCCTAGGGCCAGTTCTCCATGCCATCAGCCCAAACCCAGCCTGTGCCATGTGTTGCTGAATGAGCAGAGGTGTGAGGCTGTCCCAGGGCCACGGCAGAACAGCCAGGTCTGCTTCTGAGAAGCAAGGCCAGCCTCCTCCTTGGCCTCCTCCCAAGCCTGCCCTCTACCAAACATCTTTCAACTTTTAGTGACCTCAGCCTGAGTAATCTGTAGGGTGCCAGAGACACAGCATACCCCCAGCTGCCAGTGCCCTTCCCTCCATTCTGAAGCAGGAGCTGGGTTCCTGCTGGCAGAGACCCAGTGCAATGCCCCCCATCAGAGCAGGGTACCTTGCTCTGGGGAAATCTTACAGCAGCTGACTTGGGACCCCACACTGGTTCTCCACAGATTGGCCCAGGTCCACACCCAGGGAATTGGGAGCTGCCAGTGAGCACCCATCTTGTGGCCCAGAGCTAATGTGGCCCAGATCCTGGCTGCTGCCTGTCAAGGAATAGGGAAAGGGGTATCACTGGAGGGTGGCAGCGGGAATTTTCCAGGGTGACCTCTTCAAGTGTCCACCTGTTTGCATTCTCATCCCTCAACTCAGTGCCCTGCAAGGAGTGGGTGGCTCTTTCTTCCCTCACCCTCCTGAGGTTCCCCAAGATGGATCCAGCATAGTGGAGGGGAGCATGTCTTACAGGGAGCCTCTGGGCCAGGCTTGTGGATCCACGCCACCTCTGGCACTTTTCAGCTGGAGGAATGGGGCCTCTTAGGCCAGCCATGCTCACTTGGTACTTGCTGGCCAGCACTGGGGCGAGAAGGGTTCAAAGGTAGCAGGAAGGAGCTGTGATCAGTTAGCGGTGGCTGCCAGAGGCTCAGGAGGGGTGGACATAGCAGCCCCTCTGCCGTCCTCTGAGCACGGGCTGTTGGTTGTGGAGCGCAAGCTATGCTGTCCTGTGGCTGAGTGAGGGCCGCCCGCCCAACCCATGGGCTGAGTCACACCCCCAGCACTGAGGGGCTTCCTCAGCCGCTGCCCTCCTCACACCTGCAGGCAGCTCATGCACAACAGCAACTTCAGCAGCAGTAATGGCAGCACAGAGGATCTGTTCCGGGACAGCATTGACTCCTGTGACAATGACATCACGGAAAAGGTAGGCCTTGTGTGGTGTAGAAGGAAGGCACTCAATGTGTGCGTGCTCCTAGAGGCAGTGAGGAGCACTCTGGGCTGCCATCTGGAGATTTGGGAGACTGTACCTGCCCAGGTAGGGGACGGGCACAGGTCACATGCTGTGCACACACACACACACACACACACACACACCCCCGCTCCCTGCCAGGACTGTTCTGTTCATGCATGGTCATCTAGAGGTCTCGATCACGAACATCAGTTTCTCAGTGCTGTGGCCTCAGAGGTCGTCTCCATTCCACCCCTACCCCACTGCTGCAGGTGAGCTTCCTGGAGAAGAAGGTGACGGAGCTGGAGAATGACAGCCTGACCAGTGGGGACCTGAAGAGCAAGCTGAAGCAGGAGAATACGCAGCTGGTACACAGGTCAGGCTGGGGTCAGGCTGGGGTGTTTGCTCTGGGGGATGCAGGGCTGACCCTGCAACCTCAGGAACTTGACTTTGAGTCTAGGCCTGAAGGACTTCTCAGGCGTGCAGCCTCCAGAATGGTCTAAGTCAGGACCTGGGATCCACTGACTCATTGCATGCAGTGACAGGGCCTTCCTGGGGACGAGCGCTGCAGAGGGAGGGCCCAGTGAAGGGGTCCAAGCCTTGCTATGGGTGGAGGCCCATGGTGTGCAGCATTCTCAGTGCTGTGGCAGGGAGGCAGTGGTGCTGAACTTAGTCGTCATCCTCAGATGCAGGAAACATGATAGCTGGTTTGGGATCTGGTCCCCTACCTTGTGGGACCCCAAAATGGGCCCTTTAGTACAGCCCAGGTCACCCGGGTGGATGGAGTGTTGGCAGTGAGGGGTACCTGAGACATAGGCCAGAGAGGCCACAAGTAGTGGGCTTAGAACCATCCATGGGGCCTGGCCCTTTCCTGGCCAGCATGTACCCATTTTGGGAGTCATGGTGCCTAATGAGGTAAACTGTTGACCAGAGGGTCACTAGCCAGGAAAACAGCAAAGAGGAGGAGAGACGTAAGCCTGTGTGTCCAGTGTGGTGAGGCCCGCTGTAACTCCCTGGGCTGCCCTGTCTCATGGCCACCTGTCCTCTGAGCCTCTCTGGCGCGCGTGTGATGGATACACCTCTCTTTAGATGTCTTAGTTGTCAGGGTCCCTCATTCACCCATCAGCAAAGCTGCTGGCCCACGGGTCTGGAAAGCATCCGCCACCTCCCTTAGTAGACATGTTAGGACTCAGTGGGACCCTGGGGCTCTCTGTGCCACAGCCTGGGTTGGGACGACACCACACAGGCCATGGGACCGTGCCCTGACTTGTACCCCTCCTCAGAGTGCACGAACTGGAGGAGATGGTGAAGGACCAGGAGACCACTGCTGAGCAGGCGCTGGAGGAGGAGGCCCGGCGACACCGCGAGGCTTACAGCAAGCTGGAGCGGGAAAAGAGCACAGAGCTGGAGCTGCTCAACACCAGGTGCACAGTGCCCAGAGCCTTCTGCCTCCATATGCCCTGCAGCCTCAGCTGTAGGAGAGGCTGTGTGCCCATTATGTAGACAGGAGAGCTGAGCCCCTTATTCCAATAATTCCACTTCGACACTTTAAAAAAAGATGGATGTGTTCATTAGGGAATACATAGACGAGTGCTTATGTCAGGTAAAGGGGACAATACAGATGTCCATAAGATAATAGGTTAGAGCTGGGTGTGGTGGCTCACACCTATAAGTCCAGCACTCGGGAGGTTGAGGCAGGAGGATCACCACAAGTTTGAGGCCAGCCTGGGCTACACAGTGAGTTCAAGTCCAGCCTGAACTACAAAAAAAGAGAATGGGTTAGAAGCTTTGGCCTGCTCTGTTGTCTAGAGTCAGAGCTCCCCCTGGTGTCAGATTCTCATGACCCTGAATACCTGGGCAGATGGAACCCGGCCAGAGGCCAAGGGGAATACAAAACCAGTCTGTGGTTTCTTGTGGGCACCCGTGCCTCAGGTGTATGCATGGCTACATTGCTGAAACCTGAGGCAAGCACTGGCTGTGCAGCTGGGCTGGTTCCTCATTAGCCCTGTGACCTCAGGTGTACTGTGTCGTCTCCCCTTCTGCCCGCCGTCCCTCCCTGTCAGCCCTGCCAAGCTGGGGGAGAGAGGGGGGCTGACACACCCTTGCACATTGGGAGTCCCTGTTCTGCCTCCACTGGTGGCCAAAGCTGCCTGGCCCCAGTCCTCTGTGTCTTAGTGCTCCTTGGCCCCTGGCCCCTGACTCTTCTTGCATGCATCCTGGAGCCTGGCAGTGGGGTGCTGGGCAGTGGCTGGCAGTTGGGCCGTGCGAGGCCCCCTTCCCAGCTCCCCTGTGCCTGGCACCTGCTTTGTCACCCTCATCAGCGGGGCACATTTTAAATTTGGAATTGCACTGTAAAAGCTGCTGTTTATACACTTTGTGCGAGTGTTGGGGGTGGGGATTGTCGCCTTAAGGGTGAGAGCTCTCACCCATCTGCTGCTGATGGCTGCCAGACAGGGGTGCCTGCAACCCCAGTTGGGAGAAGACAGCCTGAGAGTGGGCCAGAAGATGAAGCGCAGAAAGCAGCTCCCAGGAACTCTTCTACCCCTGCCCCCTGCGCAGCTCCCCAGGGCGCTGTTTGTGTATGTTGTGCAGTGTGCTGAGTCACCCGGTCATGATGGCGGGCTTCCTTCAGGTCTAGGCCACCTCCCAGGGGGTCTGAATTCCTCTCTGGCTCTGGCCTGGGGCCTCTGCCAGGGAGCCCTGGGGGCAGCAGTGGAGGCCAGGAACCCATCCTGGTCTCATGGTGCGTGGCAGGTATCTGCTGGAAACGGTGCTGTGCACGCTGACTGTCCAGCTCCCCTGCCTGCCAGGCCACCGGATACCAGGCTCTGTCTTCCCATAGAATCACTGGACAGCCCTGTGTGAGCATGGGCGCCCAGGCGTTTCCACGGGAGCCAGCGCCTGTGTACCTCGGAGGCCGCTGCTGTGCGCGTGCAGACCACACCCGCAGGAGCTGCTGGGGTGGGAGAATGGAGAGCTCGTGTGGCTGTTGCCTTCAAAGGGCAAATTCCGATGGGAGGACCCATCACAGCCGGTGACAGGAAGACTCTCAGTCTAGAGGAAAAACGTCTCTCCTGTGTTGTTTCAGGCTTCAGAGGATACGTGGAAAAAGAAGTCTATTTTGTGGCAGGGTATAGTGGCACTAACCGGTGATCCCATCACTTATTCACAAACACGTGTTTCCTTTTATAGAAAAAATAAGAACACTATTACTATTTTGCTTCAGCTAGTAGGAAGTTCAAGGGTATACAGATTGAGTATATTTTATTCGCGATGCTTTGGGTCCAGAAGTGTTTCAGATTTCAGGATTTTGTTTTGTTTCAGATTTTTAAATATTTACATATGCATAGTGAGGTATCTCCAGAATAGGACTCAGGTCTAAACATGAAATTCATTTGTTTCATGTACAGCTTCACATATCACCTGAGGGTAACTTTATACAAATTTTAAATTTGTACATGAAATAGTCTCGTGGAATGTGGAATTTTCCACTTGTGGAATCATGTCAGTGCTCAAGATGTTCTGGATTTTGGAGCTTTTGGACTTTTGGATTAGGAGTGTTTAACATATATTTATCATTCAACATAGCTATTCTTTTTTGTCTTTCTAAGACAGGGTTTCACTATGCAGTTCAGGGTGGTTTTGAACTCACTTTGTAGCCCTGACTGGCCTTGAACTCACAGCGATCCTCCTGCATTTAGACTCCCCAGTGCTGGGATTATAGGCGTGTACTACCATCCCCGGCCTCAACATAGCTATTCTTGTCTCTTTTTTTTCTTCCTTTTGAGGGAGTTGTTTTGTTGTTGTTTTATTTTGTTTTGTTTGGTTGAGTCAGGGTCTCACTATGCAATTCAGGCTGGCCTTGAATTCACTGTGCAGTCTATGTTGGGTCAAACTCACAGTGATCCTCCTGCCTCAGCCTCCAGAGTGCTGGAATTACAGTGTTCAACACCATGCCCAGCCTGTCTCTCTTTCTTAGGGTTTTGTTTGTTTGTTTGTATTTTCCCTTTTCCAGCAAGCAGCAAAGAGCTGCAGATTGTCATTTTCTTGTGAAATGATTTCCATTCCACATTCCTAAGATTATGTCCTTCTTCTTTCCCCAGGGTGCAGCAATTAGAGGAGGAAAATACTGAGCTTAGAACAACCGTGTCACGGCTCAAGTCTCAAACAGAGAAACTGGACGAGGTGAGCAGCAGGTCTAGGCAAGGACTGAATCTACAGAAGCATTGCTGACCACAAGGGAGGGGCCTTTAGTTTATAGTTTCTGCAATTCTAAAAAAATTGCCAAAAACATGACCAGTGATGTGTGTTTCTGTATTACTGATTTGCCGAGTTTTCCACAGTGAATATATAACATGTGCTATACATTCCTTATAGTGCTGAAGGAGAATGGTTAGCTTCCTGTTCGGGGTAACAGCTTCTGCTCAGCTGCCCTGCACCACTGAACAACCTTAGAGGCCTGAGATGTTCTTCACTGTTTCTAGAATTGTAGGGGAACCTGGCCGTTTTTTTTTTTTTTTTTTTTTTTTTTTGTAAGCCATGACTCAGAGAGCTCTGTCATTCAAGGTGTCCAATAGCTCCCCAGGGAAGTGCCTGGGCATTCTGCACCCGTTAGGAAACCCCTTCCCTGACCGGGTGTCTGGCTGCAGGAGCGGCAGCGCATGTCTGACCGGCTGGAGGACACCAGCCTGCGGCTCAAGGATGAGATGGACCTGTACAAGCGCATGATGGACAAGCTCCGGCAGAATCGCCTCGAGTTCCAGAAGGAGCGGGAGGCAACGCAGGAGGTGGGTCCCAGGCCTGAGGCTCCCAGGGCTCCCCACAGTGTTCCTGCTCCCACCAACTGGCCTGTCTCCCCTGCAGCTCATCGAAGACCTGCGGAAGGAACTAGAGCACCTGCAGATGTACAAGTTGGACTGTGAGCGGACGGGCCGGGGCCGCAGCTCCTCCTCTAGCCTGGGCGAGTTTAACGCCAGGGCCCGAGAGGTGGAGCTAGAGCATGAGGTCAAGCGGCTGAAGCAGGTGGGCCTGGGAGCTGATACCCAGCAAGACTGTGCGCTTCCGGTGCAGAGAACCCCTCCCCTCAACACGCACACTGTTGTCCACTCCTTGTGACAGACTATCAGGGCCAGCCAGCCCATTTCACTTCAGGTCAAGCAACAGCTCTGACTCTCTGATGGGTCCCGGGATCTTTCTCTTGTGTCACGCACTACTGTCCTG
>RJWM01018001.1:0-41920 GCA_004363535.1 Dasyprocta punctata | reverse complement strand
CATGCAATCTCCTTCATTCATTTTCTGTAAAATGTGTGATTTGATATACAGTATTTTTATCACAACTTTTCACCTTATTCTATTTAGTTATTTGCAGATAATTGTGAATAAAGTAAATTGTTATTATTTACAGATAATCATGAATAAAAGAAATAATAAATTTTATGTACTTTGCAACAATGACCTTTACAAAACATTAGTCAATGTTATTTTTTATCTAAATGAACTATATATGTGATGAGAATTGATGCGTACTGTTCAAGAGTACTTTCATTCTACTAAAAATATCTGAGAACTGTGATAGCAGTTGTTTATTCAATACTTCCTCCTATTAATAGTGCACAGAATTCAATCGTATGATTAGATAAACTAATTGCATTGTAATATTTAAATTACTTTCTTAAGAGCTGCACATATGGCTCAATGAATGTTTCTTGCCTGTTCAATTGGATGGCAATAAAAATTAAATAATACATATGAAAATTTAACCATGTCTACAGATACAAATGTATTTAAGGAAAATGAAATTCTTGATGGACAAAGAAGTGATCGATGTAGTCATTATATCTCAGGAATATTGTTTGAAAATTATTAATTGGTAAATATGCAATTTTGGACCAATATAAACTTTCATTTCAAAATTTTAAAAATATAGGAACAGCATTGCTTTACTTGCTATGTTTCTTTGGAATACCATTAGACTATCTGATAACCACTGTAAATCCTTTAGTTATTATTGATATACAATGTTGTTAATTCTTTTAACATATGAGGAGGAGAATTTACCGATTTCTTTATCAAAGCATTTTAGTACTTTGGAGTAAGCTTTCAGATAAACTCGCTTTGATGTTTTCTCCACTATCACAGACTCTCAGGCCTGTTCAGAAAAATTTCAAATTTCCCTACAGCAGTTTTCATGTTATATATAACAGAGGTGCTCGAGTTATAGAAGGAAGATCTGGGACTCTAATATGTAGAATCCAAGTTATGAGCTCTAATAAATTGCACACTTCATTGAATCTGAACTAGTTCTAATGAATTTATTATGTCTTAAATTTAATGAGTATATATATGGCCTTTCTAGATGTAGATACTAAGCAATAGAATAGAAAAGGTCCTGGCATTCATGTATATAATGAGATTTCATATATTGAAATATGACTTGAGGCTGATAGAATTACATTTATTTTATACATTTCTCTGTGTCTGGCCTTAGTATCCTATATTTCCTCTCTCATTGCCTGTCTCCATTCCTGATTTTCTCATTAGCTATCTTTTATCCTAGATTTCCCCAAATACAGAATTACTCATTTTTTTGCCACAGATACTGATCCTAATAAAATTATAATTATTAGCTGTATGTATAGACAAAAAATTTTACATATTAATTTTTTCTGAATTTCTATCAGCATTATTTTTTATTATGTCATATTAGTTTTGAAAAGTGATTGAAATTTGACTATATAAAAACAGTCTTATTCAAGTACCATAAGTAAAATCCTTATTACTTAAGGATTCCCATAATATTAAAATTTCATAGAGAATGATGACAATTTTAAAAATATTTTTTATTAAAATGAAAACAAATGCAGTATATATTGTAACACAACCTTTTAAACAATTTTTTTGTTTTTTGATACCAGGGACAGAACTCACAACTTCACACCTGCCAGGCAGACTCTTATGTCACTGAGCTAAATCCTCAGTCCTTTTTAAGCAATTTTTTTTTTTTTTTTTTTTTTTTTTTTTTTTTTTTTTTTTTTTTTTTTTTTTTGCGGCACTGGGGATCAAACTCACAACCTCACGCCTGCCAGACAGGCACTTAAGCTGCTGAGCCAAACTCCCAGCCCTAGTTTTTTGAGGCAGGGTCGCACTATGTAGCTCAGGCCAGCCTTGTGCTCGCGTTGAAGCCCAAGCCAGCCTCGAACTCACAACGCTCCTCCTATCTCAGCCTCCCGAGTGCTGGGATTAAAGGCGTGCGCCACCTCGCTCGGCTTTTTTAAGCAATTTTTAACAGAAAAGTTTCAAAAGATGCAATTGAGTTGATCAATCTTAATTACCATTAAGTAGGATATTTATTAATCAAAAGCAGGTTACATTTAAAACTATAACATTTAAGTGTTATGGATGTGTATTATTCAGAATTTATGTTTAAACTTCTCATTTTAGAGAAATTTTAGATTTTTTCAGCTATAGTTAAAAATAAGATTTGGTACAGATATACTACTAAAAATGCCCTGTCGAGTTTAGGTCACATTCTATTCCCATTCTTTGGCTGAAAACTTCATTCTGCTTCTATTACAACTTCACTTCTTCATTGCATACAAGTGCATACTGAAAAAAAGATGAAAGAAATACTTTGATACATACTAGAATATGCATAAACTGATAGCAGCAGTAAATCAAATAGTAGAGTGCCACATAGGCAATTTTAAAATGCCATATATTGTTCTCTCAGTATCTATAACAAGTTTTTAAATATAAAATGCTTTTGGAAATCCTTTGTAGATAAATTAATATTATGGTAATTTCATTTTATTTACATTTGTTTACTTACCTAATGATCATTTTCTTTTTGCTAGATGTTTAATTATCTATCTATCTATCTATCTATCTATCTATCTATCTGTCTGTCTATCTATCTATCTATCTATCTACCTACCCACCCACACTATGTGAGAATTGAACCTCTCAGTAGTATGGCTATCACCTGATAATTAACATGTACCACTGTGGCATCCACAGACAACACAGGAAGGAAAGAACCTTAAGTTCACATCAGAGTCACTACATATTATTTGCACAAGTGCCAACACGTTAACAAAATGCTTCTCAATTTACCTAAAATATGGATTCATTAATATATATAATTATTAATTGTTTTATAATTTTTCAGGCAATTTTATTGTCCTTGTACATTCTATATCTTAGTGAGTCAAATAGTATACAACTAGGTAGAAAACATCATTCTTACATAGTAAAATTTGGCATGAAATCATATAAATCAAGGAATGTAAAACACAAATGTTATGAAAGGTTTATTTTAGATAAGTCAAAGAAAGACCAGAGAACCTAATAAAATGAGTGAGTGACTGATAATATATCCATTGAAGACTGTTCAGGAAGAGCATAAAACAAAGATTCTTCAGAGGCAATGGTGAAGTGACCATGGTCAAGGAGAAGAGAGAAAGAGAAAAGTCTATATAATGGTTAGGGATAACTTCATATCTGACTAAATTCCATTCAATGGATTTGTGAAGGGAGAAACAACCTTTGACTTAAATGTCGGAAGAGTTATTAAGACTGTTAAATAAATAATGGAATTCAGAGAGACCAGTAAAGTGGCCTTTAGCACAATTATGATGAGAAGGGATAATGACTCAAACCAACATGGCAGCTATGAAAGTGCTGGAAACTTTGCAAGTGGCCAAATTTCTAATGCTTTGATGTGAGATGTAAGACAAAGAAAGGATCCTAGAATTTTTTTGAATTTATTTTGTTCTTTAAAATTTTTAAGTTAAAGAAATGCCAATTTATTCAAATTAATATCATTGGTGAAAAAACTGATTAAAAATACAATTTCCATAAAAGATTAGTCATGAAAGCTAAAAATACTCTAGAGTTTGTTACCTTTCTTTGTGTGTGCATGTGTGTGTGTGTGTGTGTGTGTGTGTGTGTGTGTGTTTAATGAGGATTGAAGCTAGCACTTTGTTACAAAGATGTTCAAAATACAAATAATTCTTTTAGTGGGAGATAATTACGTTGTGTATTAATGCTGCTTCCTGACCTCATTGGAAGTAGGTGTTGCCAAGTGATTTTAGCCAATGAGATGTGAAAATAAACTGCTGTGCCAATATATTGCCTTCAGCTGTTACAATCTGCCAAGCGAGCTAACGATGCTGGAGATGAGAGATAACTGCTTCCCTGAGTTAAGCTGATAGGAAACAGAATGGTCAGACTGTCCATTGATGGACAGGTTTTCTCAGCAATAAAGATATCTATGAGATTTTGGAGTTGCTACTGGAGCACCAATTATCCTTTCCTAACCAATAAGTCATAAATATTCTAAAATTAGTCACATTAGCAAGTTGGAAAAATACCCTTCTTCTGTTTTGCTTTCTTCTTGCATTTAAATCATTTACTTTGACTGGAATAATGCAATGAACAAATCATTTGGAAAAGTAATTGCGAAATATGATTTATAGGGTTTTTTTTTACCTTTAAGATAGAAAGGAGGTATAAAGGATGCATAAAGTGTGAAACTGAGAGAAAAGAGTCACTGTTTGGTACTATACAGTACTTTGCTAATTCTGCAGTAAGAGAACAGTCATCCTTCTTCCAAAACCATTCTACTATTTTTTGTGCAAAGGAAAATCTGCACACTCTTGTGAAAAACATATCAAAATCATCATCATCAAACCTATCTTCTAATGACATCAATCTCTTTTCTAGTTTATTTTCCATCAATAAAGATGACATCATTTCTTTTTAAACTCAATTATTTTCGATTACCAATCTCAAAAGACCTGTTTCCTGAGAGATTTTCTGATTCAGCAGTCTGTGAGTGCTCAGTCATGCAAATAGAAACTACTTTACAAATTGGAATTGAGATCATTTAATTTAGGAAAGGTGTTTTTCAAAACAGTGATTGAGGAATAGTAGGAACAAAGAGGGATAGGCTAGGTTCCCAAATGATGAATAACTAGAAAGTTATTATTGCTCTTAGCCATTTAAAAGTTTACCTTGAATTTCACTTGAGAAGTTTGTTTGTTTATAAACTGACAATCTTGTCATTTCAGCTAGTCAATTCTTATTTACATGAGAAACACTCGTATGCCTGTTTATTTGGTTTATATTGAATATTTTTCATACTTTTTAATTTAGAAGGTTATATTTACCTATCACATTCATTTCTAGTAAAATTTAATATAAATTATAGTTAGTTTCTTTTACAAATTCATATTCATTTGTGAAAAATAACCTAAATATTTGTGCTGCAATCTATAAAAATTCTTATGTAAGTACATTAGATATAATTTTTTACTTCCCCAGAACTCAGTGCGATTCTTTTGCAATACAAAATGAACATATTTAAGACACTGAGACTGAATAGGAAGGAAGCACCAAAAGACCTGCAAAAGAAAAAACTGAAAAATGGAGAAATGTTAGTATATCATAGAGGAAATGTTTGTGTTATGCAATGGAGAGAAACAAGATATCTCCCTTTTAGTTCAGTTCTGTAATTTCTTTGCTGATACCTTGTCTACTTCTATCTCTTTGTGACAATGGGCTGTTAAGATCCTCCATTATTGGTCATTTTATTTTTCATTTCAATTAATATTGGTCTTATATTGTTGAGTGCTACAATATTTGGCACATATATATGATTGTTATCTCAGCCTACAGAAGTTTTCCCTAACAAGTATGTACCAATATTCCTTATTTCTTTTGATCATTGTTGGTTTGAAGTTCACATTTTCTGGGTTCCTATCTCATGGAGTATTGTTTTCCATCCTTTGACTATCAGTCTATGTATTTCCTTTTGAGTGTAATGTGTTTCTTGTATATAACATATTGTTGGATTTTGTTGCTCACTCCACTCTGCTAGTCAGATTCTTTTGATTGGTGAATTGAAACCATTCACATTAATGTTTATAACAGATATGTATTGCTTTATCTTTGTCATGTTATTTGTCACTGTTGATTCTCTACATTTTCCTTCTAATTGCGTGCCCTGCCTGGTGGTTTCTTTCTGTTGTTATCCTGGGAATTGTGGTTATTTATATTTCTTTCTTGATTATCTTTCAATACTCTTTGTAGGGTTTGTTTGGTGGTGTTGAATTTCTTCTGTTCTTATTTTGGAAGTATCTTAATTCTCTATTAATTATGAAAGATAGTTTTGCAGGATACACCAATCTGAGTTGGATGCTGCTTTCTTTCAGGACTAGAAATTCTTCTCTCTGAACTCTTCTAGATTGATGGTTTGTGTTGAGAAGTCTGCTGTGATTTTGATGGGGTTTCATTTATAGGTGATTTGTTTCTTTTATCTAACAGTTTTTAATATTCTGTTCTTGTGCTGAATTTCTGGAATCTCCATTATTATATGTCTGGGTGTAGATTCATTTTGGAGTTCTATATGCCTCACTCAACTGTATGTCAAATTCTTTTCCCATACTTTGAAAACTTTCTGCTATTGCTTCTACAAATACTCTTGTGTTACTTGTGTTGGCCCTTGCTTTTTTGTGAACACCTATCTGTTGTACACTATTTTGCTTTACATCATCTTGCAGATGTTGAACTGTTATTTCTTTCTTCCTTGTTATTTTTAAGGGATCTTCCCTTTTGTGATTGCTAAGTGAAATCCTTTCTTCAAGGTCTGACGAGTTCTGTTCAAGTGATTTTGCCAACTTCCCATGGAATTTTTAATTTCCTGGATCTCTCTTTGAATCTGTTTAATGTATTCTAATTCTTTCCTATATTGTTCATTCAAGGTTCCCATCATTTTCCTATGTTCCTCTATTTTTTTAAACTTGTGTCTTCTTTAGATATGCTCAGTGAATCTTTCATTGTGATTGTCATTTCTTTTTTTTACCTGAGGGAGTATTTCTGATCTGATTTCCTCTACAGTCTCATGGAGTTATTTCTTTACTTCAGTTGCTAACATTTCAGAAATTTTGACTCTGTAACTTCTAATTCCTTCCATGTGAATATCTCCTGTGTCAGTTGAGATTGCATTCTGCTCCTTCATCTTGACATTTTCCATTTCAAAACATTTTATTTCGTTTTCTCTGATGATTCTAGTGAGTTTTGGTGGTAGGTGGCAATATCACTAGTATCAAGGCCTCTCTAGGGAATGTCTGTTCTTCAGTTATATCTTCAATGTGTAAGAGATTCTTGGTTAGTGTCTAGCTGAAGATTCTACTTTCTCAATTAATTGAGAGTAGAATGTTGATTTCTGTTTGACTCAGTCTTCAGTCTTTTGTTGTAGGGCTGTGGTGAGGTTATTATGCCCAACCTTCCCACTATTGTTGCACAATGGTGTGCTCCCCAAATTTAACATTGCCAAGGCTGGGAGGAAATACTTGTCTGAGACACTGTCAGAATTCATAATATTTTGCAACTCCTGGCACTTTCCAATCTGTTGCTAGGGTTTCACATCAGTAGAAACTACTAGGAAATCATTTGACATGATAATCTACACATTTTGATTTTCCCAGAAGAAATGCAAATCAGTTTTAAATGGTGTTATGGTTGATACATTGTGTCAACTTGAGAAGCTTAGATGTTTCACTGAGAGACTCAGTAGAGAGTCATGGTGCTTTTTATTGTTATTTTATTTATTTATTTATTTTTTTGTATATGTGTGGCAACAGGTATTGAACTCACAATCTCGTGCCTGCCAGACAGGTGCTTAAGCCACTGAGCCAAACTCCCAGCCCTAGTTTTTTGAGGCAGGTTCGCACTATGTAGCTCAGGCCCACCATTGTAACCCAAGCCGGCCTTGAACTCATAATGCTCCTCCCACCTCAGCCTCCTGAGTGCTGGGATTCATGGCGTGCACCACCATGCCTGGCTGAGCCATGGTTCTTACTTTGTAAATATCCTCATCCTGTGCAAGAGGAGGGCACAGAGATTTTGTGAATGCTACACCCACCCTGGGAGGGTGGCGTGTGTACAATACAAAGGAGGAAAAGGGGCTTGCTCTTGATCACTTTTTGCTCTGGCTACTGCTTTGAAAGGCTGTGCCACTGCCATGCCATCCTGCTTTAGAACCACTGATTATGGACTAAAACCTCCAAAAACTGTAAGATAAATAAACCCTTACTTCCTTTATTTTGGGTGTCAGGTATTTTGTCCCAGCAATAAGGGAAAAGTAAAAGCAACCAAGACAGAATTTAGTATCAGGAGTGGGGTCATTGCTGTAACAGTACATGACCATGTGGTTCAAGGTCCTTTGGGAATGGTTTGTGGGAAGAGTTTGGAAAGGTTTGGAGATGTTGCCTGAATGCATAGAGCTGGAACAGTTTAGGCTGTTCTGTAGGGGAGATTCTGGTCAGAGATCAGGAGACCAGAAGATTGACAGAAGGCCTGCTGGTAAAGACCAGGCTCAGGAGATTTCTGCTGGGAAGAAGGACTGCATTCGTTGTTGGAATTCAAGCAATGCATGTTATGGCTTAGCAGAAAGTTTTTCTGTGCTTTGCTTGTGTCCAAAGACTTTGCCTGAGACAGAGATTAAGGGCAGCAGACTGATTATTTTGGCAGAAGTAATTTCAAGACACTCAAATATTGAGGCAGTGGCATGGCTATTGTTGAGGACTTATAGCCACATATATGTTGCGAATCAAAAGCAAAGAGCCCAGCAGGATGATTTAAAACTTGAGTTTGTCCAGAAAGAAAGCTCCAGTAAAGCTGTGGACTGTAAAGACCAAGCTGAGCTCTCAATTGCTGAGAAGGAACAGGAGACTAGAAAAGATGCCCTAGGCATCACAGAAAGTGGGAAGTCTTGAACCTTTGCAGCCTCAAAACTCAAGAGTGAAAGACTTTTATTGGAGGAGAAAGCCACAGAGCACCATGTTTCAAAATGGCAGCAGCGACCTCACCAGGTTCCAGAATGGTGGCAACATAGAGAATTTGTTCCTCACAATCAGGTTCAGAGTTCAGCAATCCATGCACTCAACAGCTACAGCCAAGAGAGAGGATAGCCTGTCTTTTGCTCCAGCTAGTAGCAGACCTTGGTATCATCCACATGGTGCTGGTTTTAGTTGCATACAGAATGCAAGGGTTCTAAGGTTAAAAGAGCTTCCACTCCAATTTCAAAAGGCTTGGGAGTCCTAGCAGTGTACCCCTGAGAGGGCAGTATGTGAAGCTGTGAGTGTGAAGCCAAAGGTGCAATGAAGAACCCAGAAGTTTAAAAAGCCAGAAGCATGGGTCATCCAAGGAAATCTACAAAGATTGAGCAGAGCAAGCCCAAGAGAGAAGCAGTGGGAGCCAAAACCACTATAAGTGCCATAGGGGTGGAACCACACAAGCCCTTTGGAGCTCACAGTTTGCCACAGATTGTGTCAGGTGCTGGACAAGCAACTCTAGGACTTAACATTTGCCTGCTGGATTTTGGACTTGCCTTTGTCCCAATCCTTTGCACCCTTCTGTTTGGAACTTTTGGAATGAAAATTCTTATATTGTGTCATTGCATGTTGCAAGTGTTTAACTTTGCTTTCATTTGTACAGGGGCTTGATGCTAATGTTTGCCTTCCAACCCAGAGGAGACTTGGGACTTAAACTTTTCAGCAAATGCTGAAACTGTTAGAACTATGGCAACTCTTGTAGATGAATTAAATGCCTTTTGCATAAAGGGATATGCACGCGTCATTGGGGGTCCAAGGACGAAATGTTATTTTTCTAATGTAATATAATGTAGATAGACAATGCTGGTTTTTAAAGATTGTTAAGCTGTGTTACAATATTCAAGTTGCAAAATGTTAAGAATAAGCATGTCTTGTACCTGAAAACTGGTTTAAAGAAATGTGTCTGCTTACCAAGTTGACAAGAGGTGGAATTTTTGTGGCTGATTTGTTGTGCTAACTTGGGAAGTTCAACTGAGAGACTCAGCAGGGAGCCAGGGTTCCTACTTTGTAAATATCTTCATTCGGTGCAAGAGGAGATCACAGAGATTTTGTGAATGGAAGGAAGTAACCAAAGCAAACAGTGCTCTGAGAGGGTAGCCTGTGTACAATATGATGGAGGAAAAGAGGCTTGCTCTTGACCACTTTCTGCTCTGGGTGCTGTCTTGAAATGTTGTCCCAGTATCATGCCACCCTGCCTTGGAACCAGCTGATTATGGACTGAAACCTCCAAAAATTGTAAGACAAATAAACGTTTCCTTCCCTCATTTTGGATGTCAGGCATCTTGTACCAATAACAAGAGAAAAGTAAAAGTAATTGAGACAAATTTGTTGTTGGATACTAACATATTAGATACTGCTACATATGAAGACAATAAAAAATAGCATAATGAATTCCAGATCCAACTCATTATATGTAAACAAGTGTCTAAAATGCAGTGGAAAAGTGAAGAATCAGAATAAAATCTAAGTTATTTCTCTGCAGATGCCACATAATGGATAAAACCTATAAACAGAGAAGAAAATTTTTGCAAGGATACAATTCTGGGATACTCTTTATAGTCTGCATATCAGCAAGAATAAGATCTATCAAAGGAATTTAAAAAGGAGCCAAAAAGGATATCTTCCTTCCCATTGCAAATGTAATGAAAGTATTTCAACAGTAAGGAATGTTAATATCATCGTACGCTAATTAGTCAAGTGAATTGAGGGTTAAGAATAAAACAGTCAGTTGAATAACTATAAAGTTATTATTTTCTTGGTAGTAGCTATTTCAAAGGAAATTTGGGGACAATTGGATGAGTTTAACCAATAATAGAATGTAACAATATAATAGCTGTGAGTATATATATGTAACTTTCACAAAATCTTATTTGCAATAAGGGATGCTATGGAAGCAGGAGATTAATGAATCAAATGGAAGTTGTTTCTTTCAATATTTATTTTTAATGTAGGTCAGAAGATAACACATTTTCCAGGGATACAGCTCAGTGGCATAAGTGCCTGCCTGGCAAGGGCAAGGTCCTGAGTTTGATTGCTGGTACTGAAAAAAAAAATGGTAATGCATTTGTTTTCCAATGCACTGACACTGAATAGATGAAAAATTAATGTTGTAGAAGGGAGAGAAGAAAACTGCAGGAGGTGAATTTTCGATTTAGTGATGTAGGCTGAAATTCAAAACATACAGAAGAGTTTACTTATCACAGGGATAGGAGTAATTTATATATCTAAGAATATATACACACACACTATATATACCATATATACATATATATGTGTGTTTATGTATATAAATATATGTTATAAATATATTTGATTTTCTATATTAATATATGTTTTCTATACAAATATATTTGTACAAATATCTTCAGGTATGTAAATATATGTTATTTTTAATTAATTTTTATAGTTAGTTAAGATAAACACAGAGAAACTTGTGAAAGACAAAATAATCCTTTGATATTCAGAATTAGGAGACCGGTTACTAACACTGTGGTTTGCTGTAGTTCTGGTATTCTTATTTAGAACTCTATATTCTCTTAATGAGCATTATAAATCATTTTTTAGTACATGTTTGCAGGACATGGTGTTCACATTTCTTGTGTGGAGTTAGTATCTGTACATAACATAATCTCAATTCCTTTTTTCATACTGTATTCCTTTTTTTTCCCCTCCATCTCTTGATCCCCTTCCCATTAGAGAAAGATCTCCCAACTTACTATTATGTATCCTTCATTTTGTTCTTCATTTATTATTTAAGTTTCTCATATAACAGTAGTCCCAGAATTAGAAAAAGTCATCCTGGAAACGTGATTGAGAGTAAAATACAAAAAAAAAGCAATAAAATCAAAATAATATATTATTTTGATATAATCTTGTCTAAAAACAAAACCAAATTTAGATCACTGTGTAAATTACAAAAGTATAGAATGCTATTGGTGATTTTTCGATGGAGGGCATTGACAGGGGATCTTCTCGGTTAAGATTAATTAGAAGGTAGTTTTTCAAAGTTTCTGGAGTTAGCAGTGAATCTATAACATTACATAGAAGAATGAGATTATCATCTTTGGTACTAAAAGGAATAGTTTATGTGTTACAGACAATGTTCTAAAATTAAGGTGTTTAAAACCAAAATTGAAATCTGGACAGTTTTATTTATTATACTGACAAATGTTAGAGTACAATAATTTTTCATCCAGGAGAATCAGATTATTAGTTAACTTCAATTATATGAAAATGATTTTTAAGAATAGCTGTCAATAGCAATATCATCCTAGGGGTGTATGGTAGAGGAAAAATTCAATGAAAGTAGGGCTAGCAAACTAATTGTATGGGAATTTGTAAGGATTATTCATAGAGATAATATGGTTTTAAAGAATGTTGGTTATTGCAACAGATGTTAAAATTATCCCTTAAAAATGGAGAGTGAATAGAAAGACTGCACAAGGAGATGTAGAAAGGTATGGTCTGAAAACATGTACTTTGATTAAGTAATTTGGAGGGAGGATTTGACAGAATAGATTCATGATAATCTGAAAATAGTAATTAAGAATGGAAAATTTTCACTCATGAAAATTGAAAAGAGAAATTGTCTTCAAGGACCATCAGGAATGAGTGACTGCAGAAAAGAGTCATTGTCAAATCACAGGCAGAAGATGAACAGATTGTTCAGAGAAATGTTTCACATATATAGGGTTAGGTACCATGATGATGGTTCTTGAGTTCCAGGAACAAAGTGAAAGTATTTGAGGTCTAGAGTTGGTTTTTAAGGAGTATAAATCAACTTTTGGAATATATAAAATCACATAAGGATTAGAATCCAGTTTTTAGGGACCATCAGGAAAAGATTATCTTTCTACTTACACCTAAAATATCAGCTAAGTTGAGGCAATTCTATTGACCCTTGGATAGCAGAAGGTCAGTTCTCCTTGAATCTCCTCTGAGAATTTCTTTACTTAAAATTTTGGCATACTGTGATCAAAATACTGGCGCAATGATTGCAAGTTTCATCACGCAAGCAGCAATTCTCAAATCCCTTGAAGGTTTACCAAGTGTTGAACAGACCTCCAATACAGTGTATGTGGTGAAATATTAGGAAAATCAAGCTTTGGGAAATTACTGGAGCAATGGTGAAATGAAAATTTGTGCTGTATTGGCATTCTGGACCTACTTCAAACAAAGAAATTTGTAGTTTGCTTAGAAAAAAATACGTCTTTTGCAAATATGAATTTGGACTACAAAAGCAAATCCCACGATACAAATATGACCTCAAGAAGAGAGAACACTATAAAACAATATGCATAAAAATTTAAATTCTCCATACATTGTACATAAAAATGTTTAAACTGGTTGTTTCTACCACTATTAAATCAGATGTGAAACCATTGTAAGGCATTTGAAGTAATGAATTTATTAGGGAGTCACAGTATTTGAATTTTCCAAACTCATTATAACAGTGTTTTATTTGTGTAAAACTTATTATATACAACTCTTAACATATTGTCTCTACTAAAAGTATCAGATAGATTCCTAAAACAGAATTAACTAAAATAATTAAGACAGTTATCATTATTAAAACAGAACTTATATAGAGAGGTCAAAATTTGTGCAAACATTAGTTTTGTGGGTGTGTGTGCCCTTATTTTGCATGAATGTGTTGTAGGAGAATCTGACAGTGTTTACTACAGTCTTGAAACCTGTTTTCTAAGTTTCACATAACAATTCATATTTCTTTGATGATGTGTCTAACTTTCATTTTTAGAAGTAAGGTACTTCTTCTCAGAATTGGATGCAGCTTAATAACACTGATAGAAAGAAGAGAGGTTACACTGAGGCAGAAATAAGTGACAGCCTTTATAGTATTTGAAATGATCACTGTTACCGGGTGCAGTGAGCTTTTATATTTTTTTCTTTTCTTGCAGTCGTTTTCCTTCATATCTTATATAAAAGTCTCCTATGAAGTTACTTCCAGGAACATGTCACAGATTCAATCAATTTGAAACGACACAGAACTATCATTCCCATAAGTGTTCATGCACTTCCAGGAATGATTAAAAGGCATAGCATTGCCTTCAGATGCTGGGGTGACATGCACATTTTGAGGAGGATAGTCCTCGTGAGCAGTTGTCAATTATAAAAATGTTTGAAAATAGTGACTTTTCTATTTTTGAAAATAGTTCAAATACATGACTGTTATATCTGATATGCTTCTATCATAGGTCTGTAATTTCCTCTATAAGCCACAAATGAAAAGCTATGAAACAGATAAAATTGATGTATTTGCTATCTGATACTTTAGGATGATGTTTAATTAAAACGTATTTAGGATCAAGGAAATTAATTTTGTACCATTAACAATACCAAATGTCAGATGAGCAAAGAAAATAATTAAGTACATTGCTAAGACTATTGTCAACCCATTTTAATTATCACTTATAGAAGATGTTACCTTCATATAGCCCAATATACCTGAGCTGTTCTTCATTGGAGGAGGTGATACTGAGTTACACTTGCTTATAAATGTGTTAAATATATATATATATATATATATATATATATATATATATATAAATGTGCTTTTGTTCCCAGAATAAAACTGTTCTTCATTTAACATTTAAAAATATTGTCAGTTTTCTTTTAATCTGAGAACCTCAATTAATTTCAATCATGTGTTCATAAGCAGATTTCATGTAGTTATAATTCTTGCTATTTTGGTATTTTTGTGAGGAAAGTTTCTAAAAGAAAAGGAAGTTTTGTGCACATAGGACATGTGGCTTCCATTTATTTCTCTAAAACAACTAAGAACACTCAGGATGCATTTCAAATTCATAATTGAAAATATGCAGCAAAGTTCCAAAAGTTGATTGCTTACTATTCTGATATGTTCTCAAATTTATTTTCAGCTCAAATTATTTGGCTAATTGCTAGAGACAAAATTGAAAAGAAGAGGGGACATTTTGTGATTGAATTTATTCATCAAGTATTAGATCAAATTGCGTGGAGAAAATATAACTGAAGGATCGATCTTCAAGTTTATGACTTATATTTTCTTCTCTGTTCTATTTTAGAATAATGTTATTCTCCAGTAAACAATAAGATACTATTGCAGGGACTAAATAAACATTTTTATAAGAATTGTATGTGGAGTAACAGTAAGAACAATCTAATTTCCCAGAGGCACACAACAAACTTCTCTAAGCTCACCAGAAGAAATTTAATCTATGATTATAGTTGAACTGGTACATAGTCCAGGAGATGGTCTGTTTTTACTCACTGTGCCTCAATTCCTGCAAGAATCAATGTCAAGGGAGAAAGAATTACCAGTACATAAGCTAGGTCTGTATCTTCAGTTAGGTATAGTCAGTTTTCTGATAGTGGTTTGGACAGTGGGAGAGAATAGAGACCAGCTCCCATGAGAAAAAATAGCCACCAGATCATCTATTCATCTAATTTAACACCTAAATGTGTTACACACACAAATGCACACACACGTACACACACACACATATGCCCTTACACATGCACATACATAATGATGTATACATACATCATTGCTTCATAACTCTTCCAAAATTGGACCTCATATAGATTATGAACCAATATCTTATAAATCTTGCACCAGGAAAAGTATTCCCAAAAATGTGTTATAGTGAAATCTTTTGAGCTTTAAAATTTTAAGTTATTAGAAAAATATAAAATTAAGCATATACTGACATGATTTTAAGATCAAAGCCATCACTGCATTACATGTCAAAGATGAGGAAAATCTGAATGCATTCTTTAACTTGTGAGTTCTTATCTCCTCCTTCCTTTCCATTCCTCATAGATTAGAGTCTGTGATTCCAATTTCATAAAGTCTTACCATGACTTTTTGATTACATATATTAGCAGACTGAACTTACATAAAATTTAAGTGACCAAATAGCGTGACTGTAAATTAGGCTTTTAATACACATACTAAAGGTACTTGCGGTAGAAGCTATTTTTTTAACCTATCCACATATAAATAAAAGTAGTCAGATAAAATCTATGCATCTAAGATGGCATTTGGCAAAATTACAAAATTTGTAACATAAAAGAAGCAGAATGGAAGAGGATTTTTAAGTCTTTTGCCCATGGATTTAGTTCAAATCTAGAAATGGCAAAGAATGATTATTAATTACACTGGATAGGATCCAAAATTGAAGATAGTAATAGGCATATATTAGTTCACCTGACTAGAAAGTAACTGAGCTATAAAAAAAAGAAGACATTAATAGAACATGTTAATTTGTAATATTATTGTATGTACTTTGGATAAACTATTTGGAGAGGGAACATTTGCTTAATTCCCTGCTGCAAGATTAAGCAGTGGCAATAAAACTATATAGCATTATTTTCTGGAAAAGGGTATAATTATTTACTTTGCAAGTTTAGCATTTTCTCCATTGTTATATAGGGCCTAGCTCATTTTAAGACTTTGATTCATGTTCTTTGCTTTCCTATGGATTGTAACAAAAAGATGAATATGCAGTATGTGTATGTACCAGCCCCTCATGATGAATATATTTATTGTATATCTTACACGTATCCTAATAAAAGGTAGAAAAGCTAAATGAGAAAGGATGGAATATCTAGGTGAAAAAGTTTATAGAATGTTCTTTATCAAATGAAAAAGTTTCAGACCTTAAAATTCTTGGAAATTAAATATTTAATATAAAATTATAAATATTTTTCCAAGCTAAAAAGATTTAATATCATTTGGCACATTTATTCTAAAAGGAAATTCTCATACAGTGTAAACTCACCAAATTCTACAGGGTGTGTTGTACTACCACTCCACATCATACCCCCAAGCTCTTAACGTAATAACTTTTTCACATAGTGCAATCAGACTCATTTCAATGCAATGCCCATTGTAAGAGGAATTCTAGTTTTGTGAAATTAAAATAACTGCCTAGTAAGAAAGGTTTTAATGATGCTTATGAGTCTTTTATGTCTAGTGTGTGCTCTAAATCATTATCAGAGGGAGAGGAAGGAAGGTATTTTTATGTTTTATTACCTATCATTACCCTAATGAAGTAGTGTATTTTCTTCAGTTAGAGTATGAAAAGAAAATGTTTATTCGTACTTTCTCATAAAATCAACTTTTACAAAGTGACCTTGGATTTTACTCATTTTGAAAGAAAGAAAATTTACCTCCTTACGTTTTTTTGTTATGTGAGTCTAGCAGCAGCCATAAGCTTAGGCAGAATTCCTTTCCTCATCTGTCAAACAAATGAAAAAATGACTTATTACTCTTTGGACACACTAAGATTTATTATCTTTCCAAAGTACTTAATTGCCAATACTACCAGCACTAGGTTTTCTAATGCTCTGCTATACTTACCTAGATTAAACTAACATGTGTTTGCTACTTACTGTCTACCAAGTACAAGGGCAAGTGCTAGGCCATGCCATCTCAGAGATTTGCACTCACTCTGAGCATACTGTCATAATTCTATCTCTAAAGATCTGATTTTGTTTCACTTCACTTAAAGTAATTCACTATTCGTATGGAATTTTGCCTTCACTATCTATAACCTATCATATTCTTTCACGGTAAAAGCCATTGAATTTTCTCATCTGCATTTTTTTGCTCTATTGGTAACTTTGGCCATCTACTTTAACATTCTCCATTGAAGCACCAATAGATCTTTTACATCTGAAATTATAAAGATCCCACAGTGACAAAGACCCTGTACTGAATCAAAATTTATTCAGGCTTCTGAAATCTTCTAGACTCATTTGAGTACTTCATTATCAAACTAAGTTTTTGTAAAGGATCTTTAAAGGCAATTTACCAATAAATCCTCAATCTTATCAGATTATCAACATTTTATGAGGCTTATCATCATCCACCTTCTTTCAAGAGATATTTTATAACCCTAGAATATTTTTAAGAAACTTGTCAGTGTGATTTTAACCAGAATCTCTCTGGTTATTTCTATCCACTGATCTCTTAGTCTATTAATTTACACATACTTGTAATATATTCAGAGTTGAGCTTACACTGTCTCATGCTCTATCATATTTTGCTGACAAATATATTTACGCTAGGACACTTTTCAATGTGTATCTATTAGTTTAACATAAATTTTATTTAAGTTTCTCTTGGGGAAACACTTCCAATGTCAGTCTTTACAATTGTGAAAGAGATAGCACTACTCTGGGTATCGCTAATGTTAATGAATGATTTAACGTTGATTGTGTAATTCCATCCAAGCCAGAAAACTCAATCCAGATATTTGGGCTGAACCTGTGAGGAATGAAGCATTGTCTTTTAGCAAGGTTTGCCAAACCACTAAAATCAAATATTTTCCTTACTAAGAGTGGCCTCCTCCAAAATGGAGCCAATACAAAGAAATGAAGATTGAGCAACAGTTTTTTGATGCAGTGTTTAAGTACAGACTATAATTCATGTTTAGCAACAGTCATACCACTGAAATCCAGTTATTAAGACATAAATTATTTGTACCTACCACAATTTCAAGCGAGAATTTTAAACCACATTCAACTCCCTAATCACCCATAAATACATTTCAGAAAATTTAATTTTTCCCCACATATTCCTGGCACAATCAAAATATGATGCACACATTCACTTATCTTGGTAAATGCTCAGCATTCTCCTGATCACTTGTTTTCTGCACTGAGCCTCAGAGTTTCCAATAGTTGTCTCATATAACTTCATCTTTCTGGAGCTTCCAGCTCCTATCTTACACTCTCCTACATTGGAAGATTATTTTGTATATTAGTGGCATATTAGCAACATTTGTCTTAATTTCCATCCATGATTTCATGCACATCTGGTGATTGCAGTGTCTAGATTCCTTTCTCTCAAGTGTATTTCTTCTGTATATCCTGATTTCAATTTTTCTTCACAACCTACTCACCAGTTGCTTTATTAGTATCTCTTGCATCTCCTACTTCAGGGTTGGTCTCCAAAGTAAATAAGCTTGAGCAAAATTTAACTTAATGTTGACAATTTTTAGTTGTCTTTCTGTGTATATATTTAATTCTAGCATTTACCATCTGGATATTTATAGTAACTACCAACTCACAGTTAAGCTTGGCTATCTGTAGAAATTCAGATAAGTTTCCTAACCTACTTGAAACTCCATGTTCTAAACTAAAAATGGAAAATTCTGCTTAAAAGCTTCTTCTTGGGGTCAAAATTATTTAAATATTTTCTCATGTATATGCATAATTTTGCAAAATTCTTACAAAACTGATTTGTCCAGTGTTGCAGATTTCCAACAATTCTATTTAATTATGCCTCTTAAATACTACTCCTTTGAAATAAAATAAGTTTTGAAATTATTGGGGCATATTATCTTTTGTTTATAACTAATATGTATGGGAATAGGCCAGCATGTGCTCATAGATTTATGCATGTGATTATATAGATATATTATGTTATATGGAAAATAGTAACCTTAATTATGCTTTTTTTTTCTATGCATTTGTTGAGGACCCAGTATGTGATAGACTGTTATTAGGTACTGGGGTAGAAAAGTAAAATAGAATAAATTAAAATAAAGTTATCCTTCATGGAATATGTATTCTATATTGGAGAAATAAAATAAAATACATAATTCTTCAGATTTAATGAAAATTACAAGGAAAATATATTTCACACATTTTAATATACAAATACATTTTGTCTATAGTTGTCTTTTCACTTATAAAGGGTAGAAAAGTTTGGTAAAGTAAGCTCATTCTCTTATTTGAATATCTATATTAAACTTGCTATAAAATTTTTCTTTTTCCTAATGAAACAGAATGCTTATTAAGAACAATTCTAAAGAATATCTAAAAAAAAAAGAAGAATATCTGAACAATGACTCGACTACTGAAACCAAAATAATATGTCCACTAAATGGAACAGAAATGTTTGGGGTCTTTTCGTTATCAATGAAGTCACTGCTTCAAAAACCATAAGTAGGTTACCAGCCTTGGGCCTGCAAAGTCAATCAAACATTACAAATTGTTTTTGTACCTCAGTTGCTATCAACTCATCCTGTTCTCAGGATGCAGCCTGAGCATATATTAAGAAGGTAACAATATGCAGTATAGTAAATATGGGAGATTTCCTATCTTGTTTTTGAAATCCAGTATTGTTCTCACTGTTTTGTTTTGCTGTGTTTTTTGTTTTATTCAATGGACTGTTTTGCTTGATTTTATTATGCCTAATGGTATGGGTGTCAATTTTGAAGCTAACAAGAGGCATTATGGTAGCCATTGTTGATTTCCTATTATCCTGTTTTGAAATCCTGTATTGCTTTCACTCTTTTGTTTTGATTGGCTTTATTCTGTTTTATTTTGTTTAGTTTTATTCTCTTTAAAATATATTTCATTCTTTTGTTTTGAATAGTTTTATTCCATTTTGTCCTGTTTCATTGTATTATGTCTGATGGTAAGAACAAGTATTTTGAAGAAAACAAGCAAAATTATGGTAGCCATTGTTGATTTCTTAATATCTCATTTTGAAGTCCTATATCGCTTTCATTGTTCTGTTCTGATTTGCTTTATTGTGTTTTATATTGTTTGGTATTATTCTCTTTAAATAAAATATAAGTAATATACAATGGAATAGTATCTAAAGAAACAAAATATATTTGAATAATTGTTTTTTAATTAATAGTTTATTTAGGTGCTTTACCAAAACTAGTAGTAAAATCTAAACAGAGGAATGAAACTCTCCATCAGTGCTACTCATTACTTTTAGATGAAATTGGACAAAGAGGCTATCTTCTCAGCAGTTACTTCAATGTCAATTTTTAAGACACTAAACACCTTGAAAAGGCACTAAATCAGTATCTCATGGATCTATGTGCTTATGTAATAAAAAAACAAAGTCTAAGGTGATCTCACATGTTTAAATTTAAATAAAAAAGCAGTCTGCAAAATTGCTAATATTGCTACTACTAAATGAATATTCAAAGAATGCTGGTTTGAAGTATGGCAAATTACTAGTTTCCCAGTAGTAATCAGTCAGGATTTGCTTTCAGATACCAAATTTTATGCCTTGGTTTGTTGTTCACAAGTATATAGGACCTGGCTCCAGTCAGTCACTGCTCAGAAGCCTTCTTCAGCAGAACTACAAGTGGTGAAAACAGATGATGAACATCCTGACATCTGTGAAATGTGACCTTTGAGAGCACTAAACAGTTTCCATTAGACAAAGAATACGCTTAATTATTTATTGTCTACAGAGATTTCTAAGCTATACAGAAAATTTACTCATGAAATTAATAAATCTGCTTTACACTGGCATTATTTATTATTCCATCAAAATGAAGAGTTCTTGGTACACATAAAAGGCAGCTATCATCCTTTACCACAAAGGTAAAGGTAGACAAAGACAATAGACAAAGACAATATTATAGTTTTACGTATACCTGAATTCAAACAACTTCCTTCAACAATCACGTCCAAAGTTTTTCCCTGTATAGTTTGGCTCACCAACACTTATTCCAGAATTTTCTTTCAAATATGTCTTCACTACAGAAACTGGAAAAAAAACTGCATATTTCCTTGTACAGATTCTTTTTGGATAGAGGTTTGACTGTACAGATAAAATAAATGGAAGCAGATGTTTCTGGGAGGATCCTATGAAAGGTATTTTTTTTCCCTAAAAGAATTGATTCTGGCTCTCTTTTCTTCTTCTTGTCTTGAATGTTAATAAAACACTTGGTTCTTCAGCATTCAATATGCTGCCTTAGTTAAAGTTAGGAAATCAAAAGGATGCTGACCCACTAAACCAATACTAGTCAACATCAAACTCCAGACCATAAGTGACCATATTGCTATATAAGAGCATATGCAGCATTTAGCAGGCATTGTACCACGTTTCAGTAATCCCAACACTCTGAGAAACTGAAGCAGGAGCATCAGAATTTGGAGTCTAGTCTAGGAAACATAAGGAGACTCTGCTTAAAGTAAAAAGGTAAAAAGTCCTGGAGGTATAGCTCAGCACAAAGGAAGGTCCTTGGTTCATTCCTCAGTACTACAAATGAGAAAAAATAAAATGACTATTCTGATTTAGTGTTGCAGGTATAGCTTAGTGGTAAAAAACTTGTCTAGCATGCATGAAGCCTATGTTCAACTCCTGTAGGATGGTAAGAGGCACAGAAATAAAAATGGAGGAAGAAATTATGAAACTATTAAGTAATTCTTATAAAGAATATGTTAATTATAATGAAGATGGCTTACTCTTAGCGATGTTTCTCAAATATTATGAGCATACACTGTTTACTTAATCTACTTTAAGACAACATTGTGTTTTTCAGAGAGACCATGAGTCAGAAAAGCCCACAAACTTCAGTCTTTAGATACGAAAAAATGAGTGACAATTTTCAAGACAAATATCATCTTGATTGCAAATATAGTTAGGAATGATGTAATTTGCTTGATAAAATTGGAAACTAAGGAAGGAAATAAAGATAGAGGTGTGTAAATTATAGAAATAACATCAAACGAATGACAAATAAAAGCAAAGAACAGTGGTGTGATACACAGCACAAATCTGTGAGGAAAGTAAATTGTGAATACTTAGTAAAAGCAAAGTATGAAATGGCAGGCAAATGCACCAGATCTGGCCACCTACTTCATATCAGTCTTAATTGATTTCTGGTGCTGTGAATGAATAGCCCACCCTGGGTCATACATAATAAATAGCAGTTTATTTAGCTGATAAACCTAGAGGCTGGTAAGTCCTGGAAAATGACAGAACTCCTTGCTGTATCACACCATGTTGGAGGAAATCCCAAGGCAAGGCATTAATCAGGGTACCTCTGGCCTCTTCCTCTTTAAAACACCATTAACACCTCCTCCTGCTAATTTTAAGTGCATTCCAAAGGCCTCACCCCAAATAATATTAACATACCATGTCTTGATTAAGTATATAACAGATACTTTTGAGCAACATATTCAAACCAGAGTAACTCATCTAAGTATAAGTGTCCATAATGCATTTTTGAGGACCTGTATAGAAGCACAGATAATTCCTGGCTTTCAATTCTGTACAACCTTTCTTTAAATACTAGTTTGGCCTTGTACTCTTATCTCCATAATCTTCTGTTTATGTTTGGTAATTTATTTGACTTTTCACAATTTACTTTTTATTTATGAAATTGTGAAATGCTTTATTTAACAAAAATTATGCAATGTAAGAAATTACATCAAAAATCATATTTATGATGTGAATGTTATTTTCCCCCATAACATTTTTCAGCATTGATTTAGTATAGGCTCATCAATTCACACCTGTTATTCTAAAGTCATTGTCTTGGTTACTGTTCTATCTTTGTTGAGACAAAATACATGACGCCCAAAAATAGGGAAGGAAAGGTTTATTTATCTTACAATATTTGGTGGTTTCAGTCCATACTCAGTTGTCTCCAAGTCAGATGGCATGCCTGACGAGCAGCTGTTCATGGTGGCCCTAAATGGCAAGACTGAACAGGGCAAAAGAGAGAGAGCAGCTTCCTTCCAGGCCATGCATTGTATGCTGGTTCCACCCCTGGTTGGGTGAAGCACTCACAACACCATCCCAGTACTAGACAATGAACCAATCACAAACGTTAGATTCAGCCACCTCCATGATTGCATGAGACTTGGAGGGCCATCTGAACACAAACCACAACAATCATTTTGCAGTAATTTTCCCTGACCCTAAAGTTTTCATACATAATCTGTGTATTGTGACTAAGTATGAAACAATTCCAAGTTGAAAATCTCAGTACATAAATTTTCTTTTAAAAATTTCCATAAACCAGGCAAGGTGGCGCATACTTATAATCCCATTTTTAAGAGGGAGAGGCAGGAGGATAGCAGAGAGTTTGAGGCCAGCTTGGGCTTCACAGTGAGCCCTATCTTAAAATCAATCAATTAATCAATCAATGAATCAATCAATAAAGAGAGAGAGAGAAAGAGAGAGAGAATAAAAAGGACATTAATATACACTCTTTACCTGTAAACAAGTTCTTCCCTAAGGGTGATTTTTGGTCCTACATGCTATGTGACAATTGTCTAGAGATACATGGATTATCACAAATAGGCTGTTTAGAGGTGCTACTGGCATCTAGTAAATATAGAAAAATAAAACAGTAGTGAACATCCAAGCTCCTCATTGTCTGTTTTTATTGGGAATTTTTTCATGTGATTAACTCTAATACACTTCCTTTTTTAAAAAAATTTTCATTCCAATATACTTTCAAGCTCTATAATTTATTATAGTTTAAATTGTAATTTTATAATGCATTAAATTTAGAATGTTGATTATTTTTGTAACAATCATAATATACAAGCTAAATAATATTTTTTAACTTTTGAAACTGTGGCTTACACTTTAGAAGCAAAAGAAGAAAGCTATTGAAAGAAGCACTGTAAATGCTACAGCTTTGTTGGATAGATGCAAATAAACCTTATCTGATGGATTAAAATATAGAACTGATGCAAATAAACCATATTTTATAATTATTGACATAGGACTTTTTCTTTTAATTTATGCATATTTTTGATGTATTATTCTGATAGATCTGTTGTTTAGTTCTTACTTACACAGAATTTAATGCTATCTTCATTACAATGTGAAACTTAGTGAATGACACTGATCCTGGTGAGAATCTTGCCAAGAACAAAGCCTCATTGTCCTTATTAAACTTTGGTTGAGTATCAGACTGAATGAGCCAATATGATTTTATACTGGGAAGAATTTTTAAAATGAATTAAGAAATGGTTTCAAAGAAAGGGGAACTAGGGAACATAGAAGGAGAAAGGAAGGAAAAGAAAAGAAAAAAATGATAAGGGATGGATCAAATGGAAACATAGGTTTATAAATAAGGAGTAAAAGAGGGTTGAAGGGAGGGGAGCGAATTATGGAATAAAAAGAGTCAAGAAATATCATGTCCATGTACAAATTCCCTATGATGAATATGGTCATTATGTATATTGAAATTGTACCAGTTAACTTAATGAAAAGTGAAAATAATGTCCTATTATATTTAATGAACAGCACATTATATCACATTGTAATTATGGTACAAAATTAGTTAATAATTATATTTAAATTCAGTGGAAAAAGGACGGTTTCATAGTTCACACAACAGCAACAAAAAGTAATGAGCAGAAAGGGAAACACAAGCTGCGCTTAAGATTCCAGTCAAAGAAAGTGGCACAGAAAAAGGAAAAGAAAAGAAAAGAAAAGAAAGTGGCACAGATATGAATCATCTATATGTAACCTAGACAAAAGTCTACTAATCAGTCACAAGATATTTAGGAACCTACAGAGCTAGTGACAAAGATGAAAGGGTCAATTTCATTGCCCCAGAATTTAGGTAAAAATCTTCTCACCTTACCATTTATTCCTATGTTTTTTGTGAAAACATTTTCTCAACGCTTACATTTGTAACTATGAAATAAAAATAAAATAAATACTGAAAAACAAAACATATTTCATTCTAGTAGAACTAAAGTGTATGCATAGAATATTTTAAGAACCTCAACCAAAATCAGAAAGTGAATTTCAAGTAAAAATCTAGCTTTAATATAAAATAATTACTTGTGAAATTTTCTAAAATGTTTATAAAGTTTGATAAACGTTTTGATAAAAACATTCAGTAAAAATAAGAGCAGAAAGACATGAATATGTATACGTATAAAGAATTAGAACATGTGAAAGCTAACAATGGTTATCTTTCACTCCCTCCAAAACCAGTGGCATTTTTTCTTTTGCACCTCGTGATGAAGTAAACCACCTAGTGCCAGTTTCATCTATGGTAACAAAAAAGCCCAGTGAATGAAACTCTTGTTCAAGTTGTACAGCAAATAATTGAAAAAGAACTAAAATTTAAATATAGATATGTTAATGAAATTGTTTCATGTTCAGGCTATACACCTTGAATCGCAGAATCAATACTTTTTGGGAAAATTTAAAATACATTGATTCTGGAACCTGTAAATTAGACAGCAGTATTCTAATTTCTTTAAACTGTATCACTCCTAATAATTACATTTATAAGCCTTGAGTGTAAAGTGCTTTTGGCTAATGAAAAAATTAACAGAGAGTATATTGAACTATTTCTTGAACCAAATACTGATAAAGATTTTAGGTGCATGATTTTATTAGTTAAACCTTATTTTAAACTGAAGTGATGAGAATTATTAGTCTTCTTCTTCTGGAAAGAAAAAGTATCTCAGGGAAAGTTTTAAAATTCTTAGCTTAATAGAATTATTAATTGAAAAAAGTGAGATTATAATACAGAATTTTAGTACAAAGACCATGGCTTTTTAGTTATTAAATTCTGAGCTTATTAATATAAGTGAAACAGTTTATTTTAGTATTTTGACAAATCTTCACATGTTAGTCTTGAATCATTAAGTTTTTCAACATTGGGCAACATTGTATTTGTCACTGAGTATCAAAAATCAGTATTTCTGAATGAAATTTAGAAATAAAATTTTAAAATATATTTAATATTGAAATTTATCACATCAAGGTTTAAAATTAATTTTCAAAGTCTATCTAAAATTTTATATGCTTGTTTGAAAAACAGCATCCATTAAAATAGTACTATTTAACACTAGAAAAATAAACCTTGGCTTATCTGGAAAAATTTCTTAAAATTATAGCAATAGTCATTGCATTACATAATGTCTGCTATTGTTTGCTTTAACCATTTTCACTTAATATAAATATACATTTAATACAGAAGGAAATGGAAGTTGTGATAAGCCAGTTTTGTCAATATTGATTAACATATAAAATAACATTTTATTTAGTAATGAAATTTTATAGTAGGACAACATGAATACAAGATGGTTTTTCAATCAGATTAATGTAAATATTTTCAGAATGAATCTACATGATAATTTAGTGTTAAAAATAAATGTTTCATATAAATTAAAGAACTGAAGATATTTTTTATTTATAATTTTTACTTAGCACATGTACACCTTAATAGATTGGCATTTATTCTAATTGTTAACATGCTCCAATCAGCTAATTTAAATTTTTGCACTTGAAAGATTGTGCTTATTTGGTTTTTCATGTCTGTTAATGTTTGCTTCATGTATTTGAGTAAACGTGTATTTGGTGCATAAATATTTAAGATTGTTATCTCTTCTTGGAGTTTTCCCTTAACAAGTATGTAATGAGCGTCTTTGTCTTTTGACAAGTTTTGGCTTAGTTTGCATTGTAATGCAAATAAAATAGCTAACTCTGATTTTTCTCCAGGTTCCTGTGGCATAAGGAATTGTTTTCCATCCTTTGCCTTTTAGATTATGAATTTCTTCTTGGGTTAAATGTGTTTCTTGAATGAAGCATATTGTTGAATCTTGCTTCTTGATCCACTTAACCCAGGAATTCCCCTTCTGGGTATCTTCCCAGAAGAATTAAAAGCATCATACCACAGTGATCTATGCGAATCCATGTTTAAAGCAGCACAAGTTACAATAGCTAAATCTTGGAAATAACTCAAGTGCTCATCAACTGAGGAAAGGATAAAAAGAATGTGTGTGTATGTATATATACATACATATACATATGTATGTATATATACATACGCACACATATATATGTATATATACATAAACACATATATAATATATACATATATACTATGTGTGTGTATATATATAGTATACGTGTATATGTTATATACGTATATATTATATATGTATATATTTTATATATACATACATGAGCATATTGTATGTATATGCAGTTAAAACTATGCTTAGAGAAAATTGTACAACTTTCAATATACTCATAATAAAATGAATAACTGAGAATTAGAGATTTAGTTTTCAATACTATGTAATTAGAGCAGAAACAACAAACAAATATGGGATTAGAAGGATAAAATTTAAAATGAATTCCAAAAAACAAGTTTTGGATTCAATGATATAAAATCAAATATACCTTACCAACAACAAACAAGAAAAACACTAAGTTCTTAAAAGCTAATGAATTAGAAAAACCCACAACAACACTCATCAAACAAAAAAGGGTAGTCATTACTGTTCCTATGATTTTTTTAAAAATATAAAACACATACTAATGGTAACTTTCACACAGATTGTTTTACAATTTAGAAGAACTGACTTTTTTTTTTTTTTTTAATGGTACCAGGGCTCAAACTCACAACCTCACACCTACCAGGCAGGCGCTTAGGCCACTGAGCTAAATCCCCTACCCTATTTTTTGACACATGGTCTCACTATGCAGTTCAGACTGGCCTTGAACTCATTTTGTAGCCCAAGCTGGTCTGGAACTCACAACAATCCTCCTGCTTCAGGTGCAAATGCATTGTATTTTCCATGTATTAAATATTTATCATAATTTATAATCTGGAAGGTTGAGAATTTTGTGTGTGGGAATGAAGACAACTAATAATATCACTTCTATATTACCATCTATTGCACAAATAACAACTTTAAGAAAGGCTGATTACTACTAGAAGAAAAAAGTCAAAATAGTTTAGTCATATCAAAAAAAAAAAAAGAAAAAGAAAAGCAAGTCCTTCACTGCATATCATTCACATAGGGTAGTTAATTAGATTATGGAAAATTGGGTCATAATTTATAATCTGTGGATAAACTACTTTTATTAACTATTTAAATGGAAATGAATACTTTCATAAGAAATAGAGGCAGAAGTTTTGACTAAGTTTCCTATTATTCACATTTAATGATACCCATTGAACTGTTGTAAAATATGGCTAATTGATTTTTACTTTTCCCAAATTTAAAGAATTGCATTATATATTCTGGACGTGTTTCTTTTCATAGTACAAAATCATCTTGAAATAAGGTATTTACTGTATTTGACATTAAAATAACAGCATAGGAAACTAGCTACTGAACATACATAATTTTAAATGCAGATTTTAACAATTTTCTTTCACTTACCCAATGCAGGACCAAATATTAAACTAATAAATATTATGTTTCAGTGATACCAGAAAGCTTATGCATTTACATTTGATTTATTTGCTTCACTTCTAAAGTCTTATTAAATGTTAACTTTCAGAAAAAATTATAAATCTTATAGAATCTTAATTCTCCAAATAAACTCTTACAGATAATGAATTAGTTAAGTTTTTCTTTCTTTTTTAAACAAAGTACACTGTGACCAATGAATTCCCTACTGTACGTTAAAAAACATGGCTAAGTTTCAACAACCTGTGATGGCAGTAAGATACCAGATACATTTCTTTCTATCCAGTTGTATATTAAAAGACAAAACAGGTGAAAAGTATTTTGGAGTGTTAGAGCCATTCTCAAAATTTAACTGGGAATAGAAGAGAATGTAAAGGTTTTGAGGTCTAAGTAATGTTGCATTTATTAATCACTTCCTGCAATTTTAAGTGAGTTCAGTTAATTAAATACACAAAGTTGTACACTTGTGATTTTTACATTTCTGCATGTTTATTGTATTATGTATTGAAATTTTTAATTCATTAATTTTCACTTCTGGGTTGTGAATCCAATTCCTTCATATTGAGTTTTATCAACAGTCCTTCTCTCTCTCTCTCTCTCTCTCTCTCTCTCTCTATATATATATATATATATATATATATATATATATATATATATATAACTTTTTTTTTCAGAGAGGGTCTTGCCAAGTCATTAAACTGGTCAGACTGGGTTTACAATTGTAATACTCCTTCCTTACCCTCTCAGCAACTTGCTGAGGTCAACAAGCTTAACTATGTTAAGTTGATTGGCTTGGGAATCTCCTAATGTATTAATAATGTACACCTTTGTGTGTCTGAGTGGATCATCTAGAAGTGACCTCAGGTCTTGCATATGGTTCCTGGCCTCTTCCTCTTTGGTACTTTTCTTCTGTTCTGCTTCTCAGACTCTGTGAACTAATCAGCTTTGCTCTAAAATGTTTTCCCTCCCCTATGATGTTTTTTACTTACAGCAGACGACCACAGAATAAATCTCTTTACAACACAAAAGAAACTTTCCCTCCTTTAAAATGGGTGTATCCAGTATTTCATACCAGTGACAGGAAAATTGACATACAAAAAATTGATACCCAGAATGGAGTTTTCTTCTGTAACTAAACCTAACCACTTACTTTAGAAGCATTTGGAACTGGTTTGTGAAAAGAGATTGGAAAATTTTGGAGATGCAAAATACAGAAGCATTAGAATGCTATAAGAAGAGCTAGATGGGAGATTCTAGTCAGAGCTCAGAAGACCAAAATTCTGGAAGGAATGTGGAAAACAAAGGCCAGTCCTCAAGAGCTGTCAGTTAGGAACAAGGGCATCATAGGGAACTAGAGTAGAGGCCATTTGTGTGACACTCTAACAACCTGTTGTCTACATTTTTCCCAAGTCCAAAAGTTACAGGAGACTGAGATTAAGGAAAACTGACTTATTTATCTGGTAGCTGTTATCTGAAGACTGTCCATTGTTCAGGGGGCGGCATGGATACTGTCGACTGATGTTAGGTTTATGTTTAGAATTTGGAATGAAATAGAGTACAGAAAAATTGAAAACAAAAGGAAGCACTTGCAAAATTGGTAACAAAGTCTGTAAAGTTGTTAAAGAGATTATTGTAGTAAAAAAAGTACTTTGTGATCAGTTGTTCAGGAAGTCAGAAGCTGCAGCAGCAATATTTCAAAGGGGCCTGGCTATTGCTTCTGCTGACAGTAGACTTTGGTATAGTCTGTATGATGCAACTTTTGCTGACACACAGAATACATATTTTGGGGGTTTGGGGAGGCTTCCATCCAGAATTGAAAGACCTAAGAGGATAGAAAAAGTGGTTTGATTGGGTGAGGAGTGAAGATATGGGAGAGAGCCTCAATTTGCAATGAATATTCTGGGAATCTGGAGAGACCAGCGATGTGAGACAACTGTCAAAGAAACCTGCAGGCTCTGAGTTCAGCCATCACAAAAGGAAAAGGATGTGGGTTATAACCAGCAAGGCAATATGAGTGGGCCCAACCTAATATTTGGAACTCATATCTCTTCATCATGTGCCTTGGTGGCCAGACATGGTACTATAGGACTTAATGTTTGACCTGGTGGAATTCATTCTTGTTCCATTTTGGAATGAGAATGTTTACCCTGTAAAATTTTTTCTTGCTATTGATAAATTGTTTTTGAATGTTTTAACTAAGAGTTTGCCTTGAATTTCAGAAAGACTTTAAGCTAGAACTTTAGCCAAATTTTGGAACTGTTGAGAGTTTAGGGACAGACTTACTGTGTTTGACTGTAGGTTGAATAATTGCATCATCTCCAACAGAGTTATGCACTTGTTACTTTTATTTATAAATTAAGTAGGTTTCAGGGAAATATGTTTGGGTGTCAAGATGACAGTGGGAAGAACATGGTGGTTAAGCTTAATTCTATCCACTTGATTAGCTTGTGATTTGCCTAGGAAATGAGCAAAGCACATTTCTGTGTGTCTGGGTGGGTTATGGATGGTTGACTGTGTATATTGCATATGGCCGTTGATTCTTTTCTCTCTGGCACTGTTTTGCTGTTCTGCTTCCTGGCTTATGAGAGCTAAGCAGCTTTGTTTCACCATGATTTCTGCCATGTTTCTACACCATGCCGTCAGCCATCCATTTACTGAATCCCCTTAAACCATGAGAATAGCCTCTTCTTCAATTTAGCTATTGTCTCTAACTGAACAGAAAACTAACTAATCTAGTAGGAATTATGGGCCACCTATCTGGTTTACTTTTTAAATTAGTTTAAAAATTCTAGAACATTGTTTCTCATTTTAAACGGCCACTAAAAGTTGATCAAATCTCAATTTTATTAATATTTTGCAGTCTTAATAAATTCAAATCCATTTAGTTATTCATATTAGACTATTCATCTATAGTTTCCATGGCACAAAAATTAGGCTACATGGTTTTAGTTTCCCTGACATTCTTTTTTTTTAGTATTTTTTTATTTATTTTTGGTATCTTGAGACAGGGTCTTGCTACTTTTGTTTTTGTATCTTTGTTTTTTGATACTGGGAATCAAACTCAGGACAATGTGTTTGCCAGGCAGACTCTTGTGCAACTGAGCTACATCTCCATCTTCCTGACTTTCTTGACTTTCTATCAACATTTTTTATGGTATTCATATACTCGAACTTACTCAAATAATACTTTTCCTATGAACCTTGAAGCAATAACCTTAGCTCAGAAAATTGGCTAAATGGTCCAGATTGTCCATCTGCTTTTCAATCCTTCTGAATATTCATCGCCAATTCAGGTTGTAATATGAAGTGTTTATATTAAGATTTAAGAGTTTGAAAATTGCAAGTAAGCGTAACTAATGATCAGCTTGTAATAGTAAGCTGAATTGAGTTAGTGTGTTTTGGGGTGTGGAAGGCCCACAGGAGGATTGCTACCAACAGCACAAAAAAGAACTGAAGGGAAGATGATGTGCTATTGATTCTCCTGGAGAAGCTTGTCATGCTGGCTTTCCTGATATGAACTTGGTTGTTCTCAACATCAGAGCAGTCTGGGACCTCACTGATACTTTGGATGGCTGAGGTTCTCTTCAGGGGAGCTGTGGTCCTTACCTTGAGCATTGCTACCTGGCTCCAGTGCTGATCACTCAGTTTGCTGGCACAGATCCTTCACCCCATTGGCACAGACTTTCTAGCTTCCACCACTGACTTTTGTGCTTTCCCAGAACAGTTTCATGAAACAGAGTTGCATGAGACATTGTCGTTGGTTCTACATCTCCAGTTGGACTCTTCGGGGGCATTGACATGGACTCCACATCTTCAAGTGGATTTGTGAAAAGACATTGCTGTTGGTTCCAGGACCTAAGCTGGATTCTTTGGGTCTCTGGTGTGTGAACAGATCTCCAGCTTTCTTTTACTTTAGACTCTTTGGGTGAATATTATAAAACAATCCTACAAATTATGAGTTCTGCATTAAATCTTTTCCCTGGTGAACTCTGACTACAACAGTGGTAAATGTATTTTTGCAAAGTTGGCTTAACTTATTGCAACCAAGTAAAACAAAATATTAAATTTATTTGTGTCTTCTATTGTTGGAATCCTGATTTTGACTCATATAGGGATCTAGATCATAAGGATCTAGAAGTCTGAATGACACAAACAATCCTGTAATGTTTTTTGAAGTATAATTAGAAATTTACTTGTTATTGAAGTTTTGCTTCCATAACATTGGTATTATGTTTCCTTTTCTAAAATATGGCAGTAAGATGCAACAAGTGTCATGCTATCAAATGTGAAGTAGATGAGATCCCCCTGAGAAAAAGCTTTTCAAAATAGGTCGAACAGTTATCTGAAAAACATTTGAATGTATGAACTTGTCATATATTTACATGACAATGAGTCACAACATAAATTCATGTATCCTTGTTAATTACATTGAGGATAGGCAGCAAGGTAGAACTGGTTTTGTATTTTTTTAAGAAGCCATGTGAAATCCAAAGTATTTCCTCTTTATTCTTGTCACTGCAGATAAAGTAGTTACTGATAAAATTGATGAAGACAAAAATACGGAATTAAAAAGAGAAAGTACGGACTTACAGAAACAAATTTATAGCTTTTTAAACATCATGTCTAGTCAATTTTCTTAGTAATCAATCTTTAAATTTTAGGGAGATAAATAGAATGTTCTAGAAAAAAGTAGAATGTGTTGGAAGGTATTAAAAAAATTTCAACATCATTTAACCAAGTAATTTTTAAAAAATTGATTTAATATAGCTTTCTTACCTTAAAAAAGAGTAAAATTACAGTACCTGTCAGGTTCCTTCAAAGTCTGTTTGTTTCACACTTGGATATGTGCAAGGACGTACTGTAGAGATTTAAAAATTGCAAAGGAGTATGCTACATCAGGAAACTGGGAATTAGTGGAATTTCCATCTTGTGAGTGTGTATATATATGTATATATGTATAATATATATATATGTGTATTTATATAAAACAAATGCATGAATTACATAAAACCTCATTAACATAATTAATATATAATATCTGCTAGATAAAACATAAGAATATATGTCTCTATCTCTACCAATCTGCCACATTTTGTAAAAGAATTTTTATGCAATCTAGCCTTTTGTAATACTGGTATTGCTTTTATTAAAAACACCATTTGGAGGTGTTTGTAAGTTCTACATTGCTTGCTACCAGGAAATGTTTACTATTAATATGTCCAATATGTGACTCATCCCCAATGCTGGGCATAAATTGTCACTCACAAAAGAGATTCACACTGTATATAGCCAATAACAGACCATCTGTCTACACACTTGCAAGAAAGGTATAAAGAAACTAGAAATAACAATATATCAGCAGCATGGCTGACAAAAATTATAGTTCAGAAGTGCAACAAAATATTTTCCGTCCTGTTCTGTGAGGGAATTTTAAAAAAGTACCAGACATAGAACATCACCCAAAAGCACTTTTGACATAAAAGGTCGTTGAATCTATTTCATGGAAATGCACATATTCCTTTAAAATATACTTATTATGAAAACTAATCACTTAAAAGTGAAAAATAAAACTTGTAGCCTGTATTCTAGTGAATGCATTTTATACTAGTGTTTTGCTAGTATTTAGGTCTTCTTTATGTGCTTTATGTGCTAGTTGAAGCTTTAATTTAAAATTAATGTAGGCAGATTTCCCCTGGCTATAATGGAACAAAAAGAAACATACTATCAACCAGATGACTAAAAAACTGGAGGAAAACAGAAAAGCAGTTTCAAAGAGTAGCTAAACAGAGTAAAAGACCAGCATGAAAATAATTTTTTGACTTCATGAGAATGAGTAAAAGCAATAAAATCTTTACAGCAAGGATGATTTGAAAAAAAAAGTTTGAGAATATGGTTGCAAAAGTTTTGTAAGATTTAAGACATACTTGATGAAAAAACTATGGAGAAGTAATCCTGGGAAATCTACATCATAGTTTTTTTAAGTCTTTGCACAAGGCTAGACATTCATGCTTATGGTAATATTTCAAATTGTATGGTATAAAGGGAATGTCAAATTTTTAGATAAGTAATTTCCAAAGCTCACACAAAGCAAGGAGGTAATAAGCACTGACTCTACGCAGTAGAAAGTCCATGAGAACACAGCAGGTGTCAGAGAGTTCTGTGTTCATCAAAAGACTGAACTTTTAAGAAAATGAAAATAAAACCTTGAGGGAACCACCTTAACTACTTAATGGAACAAGGTCAATCCATTTTTAAAGAAGAACAGTAAAATAGTAACTATGAATAAGAAAAATTTACCATGTGTAGCATCATGAATCCTCCTACACAATAAAAAATACTATATTTTCAAGGAATCAAAAAGATGCAACCTCAAACCTGGCATAATGCAGTTAGTTCAATAATGAATTGACAGAGGTTGAAGAATTATTATATTAAGACCTCAAAAAAAGAAATCCTAACAACATTAAGAAAACTGTAAGTAAATTAAACAACATATAAAAGACAGAAAGAAAGCATTTAAAAAAGAAGCAAAAGGAAGTCTAGCTAATAAAAATAAAATATATTAAGTGAAATATTTCACTGAACGAGATGCACATAGTAAGTAATATAGTAATAAATACTAAAATGAAGAGAGAAGAGTAAATTCAACTAAATTAAAGAACCGCGAGAAAATAAAATAAAAAACAAAAACTGAACTGCAATAGAGATCCATTGCCTATTAATAAGCAACAAATAAATTTTGTAATACTGTGTATGACTATTTGGGAAAGGAAAAAGAGACTGAAATGTGTTTCGAAAAAAAGATGACATGAGTTTTCCAAATGTAATTAAATGTTAAATAAGGATAATCTAAGAATATTATAGAAGTCAGATAAAAATACAGAGCAAAGCAAAACTAGGATCCAATATAATCAAAGTAGTTCAGTTGCCAAAGAAAAATAATTCAGTGCAACAAAGAGGAAACACAAATATGTAAAATAGCAGATCATTTTGAAATTCTGCCTCTTAAAAACAGTATGTCTCTGCTGCCCTGTAAGGCATTTAAGTACGTTAATTTCTAAATATTTGTGAAATTTTTAAATAAACTTCTTTAAGTTTTCTAATCTTATGTAATCACGGTCTGAAAATATAGTTTGGCAGCAATGATAAGATGAATCACAAAGCAGATATTTTTAGTGCTTTTAAAGGGTTTTATATTTTAATTATATTGGTCCTCACACAAATTTATACATATTATCAAATACCAGTGTGTGCTAATATCAGACATATTTCATTTTGCAATTTGTACTTCAAAATCCAATTAGATATGACAACTGAAACATCTTATTGTCAGTATTGAATTATTTAGAAGTATGGGGAAAATATATAATATATATAGAAACAGAACAAACACTTCTGAATTCACGTTTCAAAACAAAACATTGCTAGATGCTCTCAAAACACGGAAAGGTGTATTTTGATAAATCATCATGAAAATGAATATACAGAGGTACTATATTATACCAGCTATGATTTCAAAAGTAAAGAAAGCTGATTATTTTAAGTTTTGTTGTAGGATTAGAGTATCAGGCACAGTTGCAGTAGACAGTTAAATTTTGACGTCACTTTGAAATGTAGTTTTTCTTTGCTTGGTGGTTAATCATTCACATACTGTGTTTCAGTATTCCAACAGTGAAACGTAGATACTGGAGCATCGACACAGAAGTGAATTAAAGAAGTATTTTAAAGTAAAACAATACATTGGTACTGAGGTCAACCTAAAAGTCCACTAGAGATTGGACAGTTATTTAGACATATTTATACCAAAAACTTTCAATGCAAGAGTAAGGGTAAGCAACAACAGAATTAACATATTGTGAAAAATTGAGAGAGGGAGTGTTGAAAAATCATTACATAGGTTAAGATCATATTATATCTATCACTTTCATAAATTTCAAGACCAGATACCAGTATTTTTAAAAATCTTGGATCATATAGAGATTAAAGTTAATTTTAACACAAAATCACATTTGAAATTTCATGCTTTAGAACTAACAATTTATTTTTAAAAATATCTTTCTTATCACTTTTTCATTGACAAATTTTGTATTGAAGTATATTCTAATTTTGTAATCGGCATTTCAAACATGTTTGATGATATCATAAAATGAATAAAAGGAAGAGAAGGGAAGTAATTTTGAAATTAAGATGTGTTAAATATACATACTAAATTGGCAAAAAGTACCCCGTCATCTTGTAATATTAACAGCACTAATAAAATAAAGTAAATAAGAAAAGACAAAAACACAAGAGTCAATTGACATTTTACTGTGAACAATTTATCTACAGGGAAAACATTTTAAATATAAACAACAGTGATTTAAAAAATAAAAGAAAACATCACATTCTCCTGAGATATAAAAGCACTGCCCAGTAACATCCTCATCAAGTATCAAGTATTTTGGTTAATTCTTCATCGGGGTGATAGTTGGATGTGGGACGTAGCAGGGAGTGGGTGATCTGCACAGATATTGTGCATTCTGTGATTTACTGCACATCATACAGATTGAATTTTAAACACTTCGAAGCAAATTTAATAAATCTCATTGCTTTCCTAATAAGTAACGTGTACCATGTGTCGTGCAATAAAAACCAAGACTTAAGAGTGACTTTGTTATAAATAATCATTATGGAAGATTCATACTTTTTATCATTCATCATTGTTCACATTACTATAATGCCTGGGGACTCTCTAGTGGTTTTTAGAGTCCCACAAAGAGTTAATGAACTCTATGGCTGCTTTCCATCATTTATAGTCTAATCATATTTCATTAAAGAACAAACTGTAGTAGATGGCCATCTAGTTTTGTCAAAATAATTGAATTATAAAACGATGAAATAATATCTTTAATCCACATCTATAGTATGTCTTTAAATTGGTATCTTTGCAAACACTTAGAATATAGCCTTAGGCTTTGCAAAGGCACTTTTCAAAACCTAACTATTGGCAGTAAGTGCACATTTGTATCAAACAGAAAAACCTCATTTAATTTTCCTTATAAAACACAGTTAACTGTACAGAATTATGGCAATTACCCTGGACAGGTCTCTTAATATTGTCTCGTAACTTCACATGCAATCACACCAAAGAAGATGTTCTTTCTATCTTGTAAGGAACAGGTAGTTTTAAAAAAATAGATAATACATTTTAAATCAATATAATCCTTCCAAAATGGAGCAATTATTATTGCGGTAACCATCATGAAGTGGTTGCAAAATTTCATGAAGTAACTAAATACGACAGCAAAAGCATATTTGTGTCCACATTGTTACTCAGATTGACTATAGATAGGTCAATTGACAAGGAAAGAATTGAAAAGGAAAATAGTGAATTTGAATAGTAAGATAAAAGGATATGACTTTTTATCCATTCGCCTATAGAGCAGGATATGCACTGCTCTGTTTTATGAAGATTCTCAAATGATGTGACATATCCTTTCCCACTTCCTAACATTTACTGTATTTTTCTTAAATTAAAAATTTCAAGTAAAACCAATTGCACAGAATAATTTATCTTTGGCATATTTTCCTTGGTATGAAAGAAATATCCAGGAATATGTTTTGAGGGCAATATGGAGGATATGCCATTTTGAAACATAAAGAAGATAGCCAAAAGCCTGTGTAGAATTTTAACAAAGCATTTATAGTCAATATTCACTTAAATGAATTTCAAATGTATATTGTAATACTGTACTGGATGTGCAGTGTCCGTGGGCATCATCGTCTACTTTTTAAACTCATTTAAATTGAGTAATTATTTTCCCAACTCATCGTTATTGCAATGCATCTTAAAAGAGGAATAATTTAGAATCACAATTATGTAACTGAGAAAATGCATTATACTTCTCAACATTCTAAGACATCATGTTATTTATTCTGCAATTGTAAATGTCCTCACTAAAATTGTTTTACAATATGCCCATCCTTTTGGTCCAAATTGTTGGCATGCATAATAAGAGCATTTTCCTGTATATAATTTATTCTTTGCAAAGGAGCTATTATAGCTTCCATCAGTTTTGGCTAATTTGCACTTTTTAAAAAAACATATAAACAACGGTTTAGTGAATAAGTAAATGATGGATTTACTTAATGCTGCAGATAGTTCTGGGAAAACTCATCATAATGTTGAAAATACAAGTTTATGTTTCAACAACATTTGTTGGGGACTGAAGTTGCAATATATTTTCTTTCTCTTGTATTTGATACTCTCATTTTATTACTCTTTATCAGATTAGTTCAACTATTCATGTTACATTTTCTCCCATAAATTGCCAGATATTTAAACCTTTTGGAATTAGATAAAAGAGAATAAAGAGAGGAAAAAATATAGCCATTATGAAAGATTTGAAGATACAACTGTATTATATTGCTTTTAAGAATGTCATTATTAATTAAAGTACATTGATCAACTAAATTATAAGTAAAGTTCTACATATTTATATAAATTTTGGGAAAGTACATGATCTTATCCTAGTAAAAACTGAATGGTGTGTACTAGTTTCCTGTGGCTGCTACAATAGGTCATAAAAACCTGGTCATGTTAAAACAATAGAAACTTACTTTCTCATAGTTCTGGAGGTCAGAAATGATAAGCCACACTGCTGTCAGCTCCATGGTACCAAGTTGAGGTTGAAAGGGACATTTCATTTCTCTCTGTTTTCAGCTTCTGGTGGCTCTTTGTATTGCTTAGTATCTAGTTGCAACACTGTCATCTCAGCCCATCTTTACATGGCTTTCTGTCTATCTCTTCTCTTTTGTATCTTAAAAGGTTATTTTTATTGTTTAGAGCTTATGTCATCTCAAAAATCTTTAATTATATCTGCTAACAGACTTCTACTGAATAATATATAATTTGTCAGATACAAAAATTAGGACATGAACTTATCTTTTAGGGGCCACTATTCAACTTACTAGAGATATCTAGTGCCACAAATATAGTCATAACACCCGATAGACTTAACATTTAAGGGTCTTGTTTAAGAAGCAACCTCATACAGGAAAAAAAATAAATGAAAACATCATTGTTTATCATGTGCCAATAGACTAGTGACTTTGCTTGCATTTCTTCTTCCTGTAAACCACTGTTTTTTTTTTTTTCAAATCTCTCTCTCTAAATTGCTTAGCTTGCCATGCCAATTGCTGCTACATATAAGTCTTGGATATCTGTACTTCAAAATATTTCTCTTTCTACCAGAGGAGGTGACCAAGTGTGTTATAGCAACTGGAGGGATTTTCCATTAACACTGGGTGTTTTGGGTAGCATACAATCATGAAATTGTACATTTTCAGCTTATAATAATACATTTATTTCTTTTATACCTGATCCAAGCTCAAGTCATTTCTATTCAATTAGTTGGTCATGCAAAACCTCACTTGAGGCTTCTGTTATGTTACTGAAGAATCACCTATTAATCCCTTTTATAAACTTCACATTTCAGAGATAGAAGGAAAGAAAAGAGTTGTGAGTTTTACATACTTAAGAAAAAGTTTGTACTGGAATATTAAAAAAGTTAAAATGTTGTTTTTAAAATAATAATGCACAGTACATTTAATGACACAAATAATTAAAATTTTGGTATGTGTTCTTTCGCTTGTGTTCTGTAAATGGTGCAAAAAATGGAAGAGATAATATCGTAGTAGCAATTTACAATTAAAAGGACTTGAGCAAGAATCAGATGATGGACTGTGTAAGACAGAGACAATAAACAACTGGACTCAGATAGCTTCATCCTTATTTTGTGTATGTCAGGAATTATGGATTCAGTATTTGACTAAGATAAAGGTGGACAGAAATTAGGTTATGTTGCTTCTAGACCAAGACTCCCTCAGGAATTCCCAGGATAAGTTTGTTTACTAAAGGTTTTGTCTTGCATTACTGGTTAAACAGGTTGTCTTGCCTGCGAGACCAAAAGTAAAATGATTCAGGGTGAAATATTTGCCTTGAATTGATTACTAGAAGATACTCACCAATTTTTGTTTTTATAGTTAATATTTTTAGGACATGTTAAAATTATTTTGCTAGCCACAGGTTATGAAAATACTATATTTTTAGAAGTTGTATTGCTTTACTTTTGAACTGCATATTTATATTTCATATGGATTTGATTCTTGCACACTATAAAGTATAGGCAAATTTTCACCCACATATACCAAATTTGCCCTGGCATCTTTTTACAAAACCTATTGTTTCCCTGTAGCATCACAGTCATAATTTAATAAATCCAGTGATGGAATTCCTGTGAGCCTCTCTCTGATTTCCTTTATGTTTTATGAGCCTGCTTGATTTTTTACAAAATTTCTTAATTAAAATAAACCTTTAGAGTGGATTAACACACTATAGTGTTATGTTTTCCAAGTCTTGTATTAAAAATCAAGATTATCAAGTTTTATTTCTATTAAATTCCATATATAAATTTAACAATCAACTTATCAGTTTTACTCCTACCTAACATGGTCGTGTGATTATAATGTGGGGGCAGCATGGACTGAAGATGTTGTACACTTCATCATACTGAGTCTTCTAGTGCACTAGAATGCTGTGTCTCTATCATTCTACTTTAGATAGGTTTGAGTGATATTTTGTTATTACTCTCCCTAGAAATTTTGCATATCCTTCATAGTGTCAACCACCTTTTTACTTTGTTTTTAACATTTAACATTTAATGGCATATTAGCATTTTATTGCCAATTTTTATTGCAATATAAATGAAAATAAAGCTAGACAAAATAACTAGCTATATAATACACATAGATTAATGCCCATATACATTTTTGTATCAAAAACTGTGCTGTGTTTTATGACATTATGAACTTGTCTAGATTTCTTAGCATTTCATTCATATTTTTTCATTTAAAAATAGTAAATTATTAATTTTTCTTCTCATTTTACAGATAATATGAAAGCACAAGTTTTAATTGAGTTTCAAATTCAGCATCTCTGTTCAGTTTCACAGTTTGAGAGGAATGCTGCAATAATTCAGTCATTCATTACTGCACGTATTTCCCCTGGATATTTTTGTTTATTTAATTTTGTGGTTAAAAAATGCTCATTAACAGATTAAAATACATCTTTTTCAGCTTATAAGAATATTGAATGAGTATTAAACTATGTGAAATAATATGTCTGCAGTTTTTCCATTATAAACATTTCAATAGATACCATATGGTTTTTTATTGTTTATTATCTTAACATGGTGGATATATTGTTTGGTATTTCTGCATTGCATATCTAAAAAGCGAGCTATATTGGCATCTATTTCCTTAGGTAGGAAAAAGGACAGACAAATAAACAGACC
>RJWM01018000.1:0-41918 GCA_004363535.1 Dasyprocta punctata | reverse complement strand
TCGCCAGTGAGGCCGTGTTGGTCCACTGCCTCTCCCAAGCCTGTTTCTGCTCCGCGAATGTCTACTGCGGTGCGCGAGAGGATAGGGCCGCTGTCTGGTTAACCGTACAGGGCCGTCCGCCCAACCCTCCTCTATCACCCCCAGGGCACCCGCGCCTTTCCGCCACAGCCTTCCAGGAACCGTGCCTAATTAGGTGCAGCTCTGGTCTCAAGATGGCTGTCCCTTGCTCTCCCTCGGGGGTGGGGGGCTGGGGGTCGCCGGGTTCACTCACTCACTGGCTCGCGACCACCTCGCTCCACGGTCGACCGTCGGCTCTATTGTCGCGCCACACCGCCGCAATTCTCCCGGCAACTCCACGCATATCAAGAGCACCTGGATCGTACCTGCTCGGCTCGGCTCGGGTCGCAGCGCTGTTTGGATTCCGCTCCGGACAGAGGTGCTTCTGGTCTCTGCCTTTGTTTATTTCATTCTTTTACTCTTTCCATGGGCTACAGTTCTCGTTTTAGATTCTTCTTGGGTCCAGAGGACTCATCTCCCTCTTTTTTCCTTCTCTCTGTTATTATATTAGTTTATATTCCAGCATTTTGATGGTATATTCAGGGAGCCTCCCTGTCACGGTGTCTTCTGGGCGGCCATCTTGGAGGCGGGGGCTGTTTCTGCATCTTTTAATGTATTCCATTGATATTTGGGTCTTTTTTGCCAGTACCATGCTGATTTTATCACAGTAGCTTTATTATGTAATTTCAAGTCAGAGATTGGGATGCCCCCTGCCTTGTCTTTGTTGCCCAGGATTGCCTTTGCTATTCTAGGACTCTTCTGGTTCCAGATGAATTGTAGGATTGTTTTCTCTAATTCTGTGAGATGCACTTTGGAATTTTGGTTGGGATTGCATTGAATGTGTGCAACAGTTTTGGAAGTATAGTATATTGGTTCTTTCTACCCGAGAGCATGGGATATCTCTCTGTTTTCTAAAATCCTCTTCAATCTTCTTTTTCAGAGTACTGTAGTTTTCAATGTAGAGGTCTTTTACATTCTGTGTTAGATTGATTCCTAGGTATTTCATTTTTTGGGATGCTATTGTAAGAGGTATTGTTTCCCTGATTTCTCTTTCAGTGAGTTTGCTATTGGTGTACAAGAAGGCTATTGATTTCTAAGTGTTGACTTTGTAACCAGCTACGTTACTGAATTTGCTTATTAAATCTAGAAGTCTTTTGGTGGAGTTTTTGGGGTCTCCTCAGTAGAGTATCATTGTCATCTGCAAATAATGATAGTTTTAACACATGCTTCTCAGATGAAGAAGTACAAACAGCAAATAAATACCTGAAAAATTGTTCAACAGCACTGGTCATTCGAGAGAAGTAAATGATAACTACACTGAGATTCCACCTCACCCCAGAAAGAATGACTAGTATTAAGAAGTCAACCAGGAGCTGGGAATTTAGTTCAGTGGTGTAAGTACCTGCCTGTTTTGTTTTGTTTTGTTTTGGCACCAGGGATCAAACTCACAACCTGGCGCCTGCTAGGCAAGCGCTTAAGCCATTGATCTAAGTCCCCGGCCCTATTTTTTGAGACAGGGTCTCACTATGCAGTTCAGGATGGCCTTGAACTCACTTTGTAGCCCAGGCTGGTCTCGAACTCACAATGATCTTCCTACTTCAGCCTCCGGAGTGCTGGGATTAAAGGTGTGTGCCACCACCCTTGGCTTTTTCCTGTAGTGTTTTTATCATGAATGGGTGCTGGATTTTGTCAAAAGTTTTTTACTGCATCTTTTGAGATGATCATATGATTTTTGTGCTTGGCCTGTTAATATGGTGTATTGCATTTGTAGATTTATATATGTGGAACTGTTCCTGCATCCCTGAGATGAATCCCACTTGATCATGGTGTACAGTCTTCTTGATGATTCGCTGCAGTCTGTTTGCTAGTATCTTACTGAGAAGTTTTGAATCAATGTTTGTTAGGGAGATCGGCCTGTAATTCTCTTTCTTAGTTGGGTGCTTCTCCTGTTTTGGTATCAGGGTAATACTTGCTTCCAGGACTGAATTTGGAAGTATTGCTTTCTGTTCAATTTCATTAAAGAGTTTGAGAAATAGTGGTATTAGGTCTTCTCTAAATTTCTTGTAGAATTCAGCAGTGAATCTGTCAGGGCCTGGCCTTTTCCTTGTTGATGGGTTTTTAATTATGTCTTCAATTTCATTTATAGATATTGGGTCATTTAGGATTTTTATATCTTCTTGATTCAGCTTTGGTAATTCATATGTATCTAGGAATCTGTCCATTTCTTCTGTATTTTCCATCTTGTTAAAGTACAAGTTTACAAAGTAGGTATACATGATTTTCTGGGTTTCTGCAGGGTCAGTGGTGATTTCACCCTTTTTATTCCTAATTGGATTTGAGTCTTTCCTTTTTTTGATAAGGTTGGCTAAGGGCTCGTCAATTTTATTTAATCTTTCAAAGAACCGACTGTTTGATTCATTGATTCTTTTTATTGTTGTTTTAGTCTCCAGTGTGTTAATTTCTGCTCTGATCTTTGTAATTTCCTCCCTTTTATGAGCTTTTGGTTTAGCCTGCTCTTCTTTATCTTCTTCTTTTTTTTTTTTTGTTTTTTTTGTTTTTTGGTCCTGGGGATTGAATTTACAACCTTGCACCTGCCAGGCAGGTGCTTATGCCACTGAGCTAAATCCCTGGCCCTAGCCTGCTCTTCTGTTTCTAGAAGTTTGAGGTTCAACATTAAGTTGTTCATATGTGCTTGCTCTGTTTTCCTGATATGGGTATTTACTGCTATAAATTTCCCTCTTAAGACTGCTTTCACTGTGTCCCGCAAGTTCTGGTATGTTGTATTGTCATTATCATTCAACTGGAAAAACTGTCTAATTTCTTCTTTAATTTCATCTGTGACCCATTGATTGTTCAGTAGGGTGCTATTTAATTTCCATGAGTTGATGAAGTTCTTGTGGTTTTCTTTGGTATGGATTTCCAATTTCATCACACTGGTCGGATAGTATGCCTGAGATAATTTGAATTCCTTTACATTTACTTAAGTGTGTTCTGTGAGCCAGTATATAGTCTATTTTGGAGCATGTCTGGTGTGCAGTTGAGAAGAGTGTGTATTCTGATGTTGTGGGGTGGAACACTATAGATATCTACTAAGTCCATTTGCTCAAAAGTTTGATTTAATTCTAGTATTTCTTTATTGTTTTTTTTGCCTGATTGATCTGTTTTTTTGTGACAGTGGGGTATTGAGGTCTCCCAATACAGTTATATTAGGACTTACTTGATTTTTCATGTCCATTAGTGATTGTTTTATATAGCAGGGTGCACAGGTATTTGTTGCATTTATATTTATGATTGTTATCTCTTCCTCTTGAATTGTTTCCTTTACAAGGATGTAGTGACCTTCTTTATCTCTCGTAATCAGTCTTGGCTTAAAATTCACTTTGTCTGCAAATAAAATAGCTACTGCTGCTATTTTCTGGATTCCTGTTGAATGGAGTATTGTTTTTCATCCTTTGACTTTCAGTCTATGAATTTCTTTTTGAATTAAATGTGTTTCTTGTATGCAGCATATTGTTGGATCTTGCTTCTTGATCCATTCTTCTAGTTCAGAGTTATTTGCTGCAAACAAAGCAGTTTATTTTGTCTGATTTGTGAAGAAAGGTATTTTTGAGAGGAGATCAGGTTGCTTACAGAATCATTGGGAAGGGGAGGGAGGGAGGCAGAAAGGGAGAGGAAGATTGATTCTAGACTATTGGTTTTCAAACTTTGGCATGCATCTAAAATTCTGACTTGTTAAAATGCTTGGCTGAGCCTCACCCCCAAAGTTTCTGATTGAGGGAGGTCTGGGATGGGATCTGAGAATTTGCATTTCTCTTAAATTCCCTTGTGATGATAGTGCTATGGTCTCAGAACCCCAGTTTGAGAATCAGTGCACTAGGTTAACCTTTAAGAACATCCAAAAGCTGCCACAGAACTGATGTGGTAAGAAACTGTTTCATCTGATGCTGTTGACATGTGGAACTCAACTTGAGTACTGTTGCCACTCCTGCTTGCATTGATGCCATTTCTGATTTAGGAGCTAGGACACTTTTGAAAACCTAATTAACAGTGAAAGTGGAACCTTATTTCTCCACACTGGTCAGTTCTGAATTGAAATTATGTGCCTGGTTGGAGGAGGGAGCTTAGGTCACTTGCCAGTATTCTGGTTTTCAAGGGACATTGAAAATTTGTACATTTGAATTACGTGTTGGGAAGCTATAGTTTATAAAATGGAAATTTCTTTATATGTAGAAAGACTATTTAAAAGATGATGGGAATCCATGGATCTGACAGTTGTCCACACCAGCATTACAGGGTTACTGACAGTAATATGTTCACAGGTTGTTTTTAATGTTCTGTAATGGAATAAGGAGCATCAGGATGTAGATCTAATACTGCTTTCTTCATTGAAAACTGTTGACGTGCTTTGTCTCTTCATTGATTTTACCTTCTGGCACAGATTGCTTACCTCATTGTTAGACTGGCAACAGTCTGTGATACATCTTACTTAGAAAGCTGTGCGCTAGTTTGAAAAGATAACAGGGGAAGGAATCTAGGATTGTCCAGAGATGACTGATTTTGGGTCTAGGTTAGCCGAAAAGTATGGTGATAATTAAAGCAGGCTGATAAATTGGGGGAAGTAAAGAAAGGTAAGAGAATTAGAGAAAAGTGATAGCTCGCAATATCCGTGGTACTCAGTAAACACTGTAGAATAGTGGTGGCAAACCTGTAATATGTGTGCTGTTTTTCTTTTAAAGCAAAAGATGTCACCAGGCATGGTGGCATACACTCGTAATCCCAGCATTCAAGAGGGCTGAGACAGGAGGAACACTGAGTTTGAGACCAACCTGGGGCTACATAGTGAGTTCAAGGCCAGTCTGAACTGCATAGCAAGATCCTGTCTCCAGAAGGAAAAAAAAAAAAAAAAGACAAAACATGTTAATGTATGAGTTTTTTCCTGAACTCAAAGTTCAGTATTCATGTTTAATTGCTGTGTTGATACTTTGTGATAAGTAACTGGGTTTTGGGTTGTAGTTGTGAGCACTTGGTCTGTAAAAGGTTCACTATCACTGCTCTAGAACATTGCTGTTCAATAAAAATGTTGTTTAAATCAAGAATATTTATGTACGTATGTACGTACGTATGTGTGTACTGGTGCTGGGAATCGAATTGAGGACCTTGTGCTTGCCAGGCAAGTGCTTATGTTGTTGAGCTATATCACCAGCCATAAGGATTTTTATTTAAAATTTTTCTAGTAGCCACATTCAAAAGTGAAAAATCAAAACAGAAAACTCCAAACTAATTAAAAAAAAAAGCCTTTATTGAGATAAAATTTGCCTGCCATCAAATTCACCCTTTAAAGTTTACATTTAGGTTTTAGATTCCCACAGAGCAGTATGTTCATTACCACTAATTGCAGGACATTTTTATCATTCCAGAAAGAATTCCCATATCACTAACTGTCACTCCCTGTTCTTCCCTTTTTCAGCTTCTGGAGGCTGCTTTTTATCTCTTTGAATTTCTAATATGGAACATTTCATAGAAATGGAATTACACAGTATATGACCATTAATGTCTGACTTCTTCTACAAAGTATAATGTTTCAAGGATCATCTGTATTTTAAAAAATGATTGATTTATTTTTGTGGTACTGGGGATTATACCTAGGGCACACTACCACTGAGGCACATCCTTGGCTCTTTCTTATTTTTTATTTTGAGATAGGGTCTCATTAAGCTGCCTATGCTGGCCTTGTGATCCTCCTGCCTCAGTCTCTTGAGTACACCTTTCTTAGAGGTGTATCCCATAGTATCCAGATAAGGGTCATCCATCTTGAAGCATGTATAAGTACTGTGTTCTTTTGTGCATATAGATGAATACTGTTCTATTATATAAATATATCACATTTTGTCCATTCGTCAATGATAGACATTTGTGCTTCCTTGTTATTATGAATAATGGTGTTACAAACGTTAGTTTATAACAAATTTTATAGAAATGAATTTTAATTTTACTCAATATATTCTAGATGTTATGTTGATATAATCAGTATAAAATAATTAGTAGGGTATTTTAGATATTTTATTAAAGTTTTCAAAATTCCACATACATTTCACACTTACTAAACTATGTCAGTTCAGACAACCACATTTCAAGTGGTCAGTGGCCTCATGTGGCTACTGTATTGAAGGGCCCAACTCAAGAAGGAACCAAGTAAGATAGCTAATTACATGGTTTGTTCCCAGTTTTTGCCAACATGAAGATGTTTTTTTACCAGCATTATGCATGCATTATTACCCCGGTCCTTTTGATATAGGGGAAAGATCTCAGTGGAAGACCTCCAAATGATACAGGGGAATGAAACTCCCAACCTACTTACTGTATGTCTGGTGCGAGTTCGTGTTCTCTAAAATTGAAGAGTGAATTTTAGGAACAGCGGAGGTTAAGAAGAGAAATATTTATTGAGAGAAAGAAAGCTTCTGTCTGAGAGAGAGAGACAGAAGGGGTCCTGAGTGGGTTGCCAAAGACTCTGTCTTTTCTAGTGACTTTTATAGAGTAAAACCATGATGGGGAAAACTGGGAACTTACAAGGCAGATGGACTTGGGGTGGGGCAGAACTGTGGTCAACCAATAGGATTAATTGTTTAGGTAAAATTGACCAAATCAAGGACAAATGGGGAAGGGAGTCACATAGTAAGCCAGCATTCTTACAGATGAGGGGATTGGAATGGTAATTCCTGGCTTCTCAAAATGATCCATCCCTAATCCCTAATGCTTATACTTAGTGTGTGGTTGCATTTGTTTTGCCTTCTGTCTTGAGATCTGGCCCACAGCAAGAGGTGTGTATCTCTTCCAAGGTCACAAGATATCTGATCCTCTGTACCGGTTCCTTTGAGGGCCTAGCCCTGTCTGACGGCCTATAATATTTCTAACTAACTCAGTTGCCTGTAACACTTTTGTCTTTGTTCTCATGAAATACTCTTCTCTGTTTCTTCAAATCCTAGCTTACAAAATTCTGATTTATGTTCTTCTTCAATGAGTTGTCCTAGTTCACTTTTTATTTGCTTATTTAATTTGTAAATGTCAGTTGAGTACCTCCCATGGGCCAGCCATAGTTCTAAGTGTTGGAGACAGCAATGAGTAGGCTATATAAAGTTCTTATTTCCACAAAGCATCTTCAGTGAGGAACATTTTTTATTTATTTGTGAGATGGAGTGTCCATGTGTAATTCAGGCTGGCCTTGAACTCACTATGTAGCCTGTAGTGGCCTTGAACTTGGGGCAATCCTTCCGTCTCAGCCTCCCAAGTGCTGGGATTACAGGTGTGTGCCACCATGCCCAGTCTATATCATGTTTTATTAAGAATTTTAATTTAAGTATTATGAGAGAACAACTAGAATTTGTAAATTAGAATTATGAAGAACATTTAGAAAATAGAAAATTTTATAGGATTTAAAAATTACTGAAGCGTTATGTATTTTATCTGGGGAAGAAAGGGGAGAGTGTGCAAAATATTAGAAATTTTCCTATCTGATTCTAGAGGGTAGAACTAAAATCTATGAAGAAGCAGTTTAGCATTGTTACTGAAAATGGGTATTTCTAATAGTTTAAGATGATCAATCATACTGGAAAGGGTGAGAAGGAAGACCATCTAAAATCGCCTGAACAATGAAATTGGCTGTCCTGTGAGGCAGTGAATACAGTTACAATATTTACATTCTCATGAAAGCCACATGATCACCTATCTGTGATATTGTAGGAATGGATTCTGCATGAATCAGGATTTGGTGACTTCCAAACTATTTAGACCTCTTTCTACAGTAAAAAGCACTTTTTTTTTTTTTTTTTTTTTTTTGGCAAACCAGTCTAAATGTAGTTATATCTGAAAAAGAAATACGAAATAACATACTAATGTTAAATGTGGTTCTAGTGTTTTCTGTTGTATCATTATTTTAAAAAAAGTCATTGATTACTAATTGATTTAACAATTTACTTACAGTGACTCAGTTTGAAATACAGTGGACTAGAATGAATCTTCAAAATCCTTGCAATACTATGATCCTGTGATTGTTCATACTCAACTAGTAATGCTAAAAATTAGACCCAGGGAGCTCCACACTGCAGATGCTTAGAAGTTATTAATTTTTATTAGCCCTTAGGGAGTTGGAAATGGAAAAATATTTGTGTGTGTGTGTGTGTGTGTGTTCTACCTACTGCTGTCCTTGCTAACTAACCCTGCCATTTCCTCCCCTACCAGCCTTTACCATTGTTTCTTCTTTTCCTTAATCTTGTTTTACATTTTTGAAGAATCTTAGTTTTCCCTTATCTAATCCCCCTCCCAGTTAATACTTAATGCTGGTTTGTTCTCCAAATTTTTTCTTGGATTCTTAAGTATTTCTTCTGGTAGCTTACTTGAACTTATCTTTAGATTAGAAGCAATTGGCTTTCTTGTAATTTAACATCTTAAGTGTTATCTTCTATGCAAAGTAATATGACACTTAATTGCTTAAGAGGATTGCAAAAGAAAAGAATTAAGGTTTTCCATTTTGCTTCAGAGAATGTTGAGCAGTTGCTTTATGTAAACTTTTTTAGCTTATTTATTTATTTATTTAGGGGTACCCGGATCTAACTCAGAACCTCCTGCCTGCCAGGCAGGCGCTTAAGCCACTGATCCACACTCCCGGCCCTACTTTTTCAAGGCAGGGTGGCACTATGTAGTTCAGGCCAGCCTGGAACTCTCAATGCTCCGCCTACTTCAGCCTCCTGAGTGCTAAGATTAAAGGTGTGCGCCACCACCCTTGGCTTTAGCTGATGTTATTCAGGCTTGGAATAGGTTTATTTGAGTAAATAAGAATAGTAAAAGGATGCAGTGTCTTACAGCTATTAAAGTCAGGTGTCTTTGGTATGGTAAAAAGTGAAATGAGGTTATGTAAAGTAGAACAATTTTATCGTATACTAAAGAATTGTGATTAGTACTGTGGTAAGATTGAATAAAACATTGATTCCCACATGCCATATCTGTTTGCTCTAATATTGTAAATGATTGGTAATGTTAACCCAGTTGCCTGCATTTAGACTGCTGTTTGTGATTAGTATTCTCTAGTTATACCCCTCATCCTCTGTAAGGAATACTAAGCATAATTTAGTGGATAGATTTATAGCAAATAGTAGTCTCTTTTATGGAGGTGGTAAGTCTTACAGCACAGAGAGATTGTAGTTTACTAACTGAGAATTTTTGAAAATTTATTCTAGCAAATTGCTAATTTTAGGAAAATCCCAGTGCAGTTTAAAAATGATTATTTTGAGTCTGGGAATGTAGCTCAGCGGCACAGCGCCTGCCTGGCAAGCACAAGGTCCTGAGTTTGATTCCTGGTACCAAAAAAACCTCAACCCCCGCCCCCCACAAAAAAACCAAAACCAAAAAAATTATTTTGTGGGTTGAAATATTTTCAGACCATTGAAATAAATTATGTGTCCTTTTATGAGCAAAGAGATTGAAATGAAGCAATAAGAAAATTATAGTCATTGCTAGCTATAGTAGCACAAACCTGTAATCCCAGAACTCTGGGAGCCTAGAGCAAGAGGATCACATGTTGGGACAATTTAGTGACATAGCAAGACTATCTCAAAAAATATATACAAATAAAAACGAACAAATAAATAAGTAAAAACAAAAAGGACTGAAAATGTTGCTCAGTGTTGAGGCCTTGGGTTCAAGTCCATATATGTATATGTATGGCTTTTCATTGCTTTCTAATTAAAACCCAGCCAGCATAATTTATCCTGTTAATTATCAGATTACCATTTCAGCATATACATTTCAGACTTTTTTCCTATTTATTTGTTCACAGATTACATAGTACTGTACATAATTATATTCTTCTTTTCATTTTCCCCCCTGACAGATATTCCATTGAATGGATGTATCTACCATACTTCAGTTTTCTTCTCTCCTTCTTTTCTTTCTACGTCTCTTCTCTACCCTTCCCTCCCTTTCGTTGCCCCTTCTTCCCTTTTTCTAAGAGATGGGGTCTTGTTATGTTGCTCATGGTGGTCTCAAATTGTTGCATTCAAGTGATTCTCCTTGCTCAGCCTCCTGAATGGCTGTTACCTCCTGAATGGCTGGCACTGGCAGTAGTTTTTAAATCTGGTGATACACAGCTAAGGCGTCTGGATTTCAAGAACTGTTCACATTGTTTTTCTGCACTGGAGTTAGGTTTTAATGCTTGAAATAGGTCTTTTCTTGGATCTTGAACATCTTTAAAACTATTTTGTTTACAGTAAAATTTGAACTAGACTGCTTTATTCCTTGTTCTGTGTATATATCTTATCAAATTTAGTATTGTACGGTGTTTTCCTTGTTAGAGGAATGTAGTAGTAGGACACAGCTTGAGGCTTCAAGATACATTATTACCTGTTCTGTCATGTCAAAATTAGGGAAAAATACTTAAGGTTTATTAAATCATTTATGCTATTCCTATTTTTTTCCCTTCTGTATTGCTGTTGCTTTATTCAGAGATTTCGAGTAAGGGATGTAGTTAATTTTTTCCTTGGATGTCAAGCATTAAAAGTGACCATTGCATTAAATAGTTTCCTTTTGTTCTTATTCATGAAGGTTGAAGGTAACAGTATGTATAGAATGGTTTACGAAGACTGGTACACTAAACTCTCAGTTGCTAACTTTCAGAAGGTTAGTATTATTGAAGGCTGACTTTGACACTTGTTAATTTGTCTGTGATGCTGTGAAGATATGTGGTAAGGGAAGGATACGAGCTGGAAATTTAAGCATGGAACTGAGTTGGAATCATGAGACTGGGAATGACTTGTGGTCTTTTGTGGCTACATACAGAGACATTTGATCAAGTAAATACCTCTAATTTAATAACAGGTGGCATCAGATTTTTTCTGTGTCATGCTAAGTACTTTCAACTTGAACTATTAGGTAATTATTGTGAATTATTAATCACCATATTAGAAAATAATACAGCATTTTGTGAGATTAGAGGTACTTTGATTTGTGGTTACCTGCTCCAGCGTATTACCTTATGCTTATGTTTCTATAAACTTTTCTGCTGTCTATTGAAGATGAATTGATTCTTCTAAATGTAGCATTGGAAGCATTCTTGAAGAATGCAGTTATTTAACCTCTCTGTTTTGTAGAATTGCAGTGTGTTAGAAGTAGTTGAGATGAATTACTACTTTTTTTGGATTATTTTTCAAATGAACAATAAAGCCAAAATGAAAATAGGGTGTAACTTGGTACACCCTCAAAAGGATCATGATTCCTGGAATTGAAAACTGTCTTGAGGCCTGAAGAAAGCCAGTCAGACACTTGGGTGTAGATGGTGTTTGAATTGTGGGTCCGAGCTAGGATGGGGTTGGGAGTAGTGAAAATACCCTTAATGTTTGACTGCAGTTTTTTTTTTTGTTAAAGAGAATAAAAACAAGCAAAATAAAACCGAATGAAGCCAATCATAACAAACCAGTGTGACACAGGACTTCAAAACAATACAAAATCAACAGTGGTTACCACAGTGCCTCTTGCCCTCTTCAAAACAGCTGTAGATATGTTCAGACATAGTAGAAATCAAGCAAAACAGAAGAGTAGAACCAATAAAAACAAAACAGTGAATGCAATAAAGAACTTCAAAACAAGATAACAGTAAATCCAAAATGGCTACCATAATATATTTTGCCATCTTTGAAATAGCTGCCCATGCCATTGGATATAACAAAATCAAACAGAATAAAACCCAACCCAACAAAACAATGAAAATGATACAGGACTTCAAAACAAGATAATGGAGTCAACAGTGGCTACCACTTTCAGAAGGAGATCCCCCATGGATGCCACACTGCATACCATGATCCTCAGAACCACCGGCCCTAGGCCTGCAAAGTCAGTGAAACACTGAACACCACAAGCATCAAATTGCATTTCACCTCAATAGCTGTCATCACAGCCTGTGTTTCTCCAGATCAGCAGGTTTCTAATGGGGGTGGGGAGTGGGGGGTTGGCTCTTCTTGTTTCCAAGCCTGCATGCCAAAAGGGGCTGGGGTCTGGCTGTCCCCTGGCAGCAGTGGTCTGTGCATGGCGATGGTTCACAGGGAAGGATTGCCTCTTGTTGATTTCTTGTTCTCTTCCTCCACCCTCGGTGAATGGTGCTGACTCATGGGAAAAGGCTAGTGCAGTTTTAAAGTATAGCTGCATTTTTGTTTTGTTGTTTCATTAGCCTTATTTAATCTAAATACAAATATAATAATGTTGAATAGCATGAGCATTTTGTAAGTGCATACACATGGTTTGGTGGAAGGTAGGGATGGGGTGGAGATATAGTTAGCAGAAAGTAAGAATAGAAGATCTTGTTATATATTTATCTTTTTGCAATACTGAAGATTAAGCCTAAGACCTCATGCATACTAGGCAAGCATTTTACCACTCAGCTACATCCCCAATCCTCATTTATTTTATTTTATTTCATTCTATTTTTGGGGGTTTTTGAGGCAGGGTCTTGCTGTGCAGTTGAGGCTATCCTTGAATTTACTGTGTAGCCCAGGCTGGCCTTGAACTCACGACAGACCTGCTTCAGTTTTGAAAGTGCTGGAATTACAAGTGTGTGCCATCATGCCTGGCCATGTATTTATTTTAAATTGCCAGAGAATGCTTTTATAATGTAGAATGTGATTAAGTACATATACATATGGAATGACTGTCTCCTTTTTCATTCATCAAGTCTTTTCCTGCTTGTACAATGATGAATAACTACCGATAATATTAAGGTGTTAAGTGGAAAAGGTATTTAACAATGAAAATACAAACAGAAATAAAGAGCACATAGAACAACTTTTCTTCATGATTTTAAATGGGAAATTGAGATAATTGCACATATCCCCTTTCCAGCATATTTTCCATCCCTCTTCAAATAATCAGGTGTCATTTCTTTGACATAAAGGTTCTATAGATACTTGTTTCTCAAAATAATTCTTTACTTTTAATGATGAGACTCAAATCAGTGCTCATTTCCTCTTTCTGCCATGGATTTTACTAATACTGTTAAATCTATGATGAAGCTAGTTTTGAAATATCATGAAGATGAACAAATATTGGTCTTAGCTTATTTATTGTTGGAGGAGACTATATCCTCATCATAGAGAACATTGAAAGACATGAAAAAAATTTATGAGCCATAATTCTATTACTTATAGATAAATAATGTGTTTTTTTAGTCTTTTTTTTCCTATGCATTATAAAATCAACTCTGGTGTAGCATGGTAGCACACGCTTGTAATCCCAGCACACTGGTAGGAGGATCACAAATTCAAGCCCAACCTGGGCAGTTTAGTGACCCAGGGAGACTCTGCTTTAAAAGACAAAAAAGGGGCTGGGGGAAGAGGGGCTTGGCATATAGCTTAGTGTAAAGGCTCAGTACCACAAACAAAGCCAAATAGTGAAAAAAATCAAATCATCTCTGAATTAAATGACAGTGGGTTGGGGGAAGAGGGTGGCCTTCTAAGATAATTTCAGATCTCAGTTAAAATTGTAGGTAAATCATTATTATTGAGGGTGGTTTATAGTAGGAAACTGTGACTTCTGCTGGCCTAGGTAATTAATGTACCAATATTCTTAAAAAAATATATTGCAATTCAATCCACTGTATTTAGAAGTGTACCTTGACTTAGTACAGTTGTCTTGCATGTTTTATATCTTCTTTGGCCTGTTAGTCTGGCTTTTAATCTGTATATATGATAATTAACTTTATAATGTCTTGTAGATAAATGAATCTGATGGTGTAAAAAAAAGGGGGGTGGAAGGAGGGGGGAAAAAGAAGGGAACTGAAATATATTATGTACATGTACTAATCCCTTACAGTGACTGTAATCTTTATATACTACAAACATGTACTAATAAAAGTAAAAAAAAAAAAAAGAGATTATGGTCATATCCTTAAGGCTAGGTTGCTTTGGGAGTATGGGAGCAAAGGAGGAGGCCAAGGGTTTGTGCTTCAACCAAAACCACCCTTGGGCATGGTTCAAACAGGCAGTCATTTAATGAGCTGGAGCCACATTTAGGGCCCGTAAGTAAGTGGTTAATCAAAAAATCGGCTAATTGCCCAGTGTTTGAGAGTTCAGATAGCATATGTAGTTAGGTATCCTTTATATTTGATTATAATGGTCATGGATCATTTTGAAATTGGAAGAATAGTTCTGAGTGGCATGACTGACCTGAATCAGGGAACCCATTACATTTGCTCATACCAGTTGAGAGGTACAGGAAATAGCAATATTGGCAATTCAATAAGTAGTTTAAATAATCCAATATTTAACAATTCTATAAGTGGATTGCATTTTGTCAGTTGTACAAAATAACTTTAGAAGCTCTTTATTTTCTTTTTTTTGGGAAAATTGGCCTTATGTGATTCTCTGTATATGTGATATTTCATCACACATGACTGATTCATTCACACTTTCTGTAGTAAGTCTAATAGGAGTGTCTTGTTCTTTTTAAAATTAGAATTTCCTAGACTAACGGATCTTAGAAAGAGCTTGACTACTTGTTTCATGTATAGCAATATGTAGCTGAAATAATTTATTTTTGCAAATTTGTAAACAAAATTTTTGTTAACTAACATTTTGTTTTGCAGTTTCTCTTCAGCAACGAGTAGCAGAATTGGAAAAAATTAATGCAGAGTTTTTACGTGCACAGCAGCAGCTTGAGCAAGAATTTAATCAAAAAAGAGCAAAATTTAAGGAGTTGTATTTGGCCAAAGAGGGTAAGTTCCTATGTCTTCTTCCATCCCCAATGCTAAACTACCTAAAAATTTTAAGTGTTTTAGGTAGTACAGTATTAACTTTATCACTAAATAAACTTTGATTTTTTTGTGTTGTTTTATTGTAGAGCAAAGGAACGCTATTTAGAGGCTAGGGTTAAGAATATAAGGCTATTATGCCTGAGTTTGTGCAGTAGCATGAACAGTGTTCCTCAGATGTGGTTTATACTCTCTTTTTTTAAATTTTTTTAAATTTTTGTGGCACCAGGGATTGAACTCACAACCTCACGCCCGTCAGACAGGCGCTTAAGTCACTGAGCCAAACTCCTGGCCCTGGTTTTTTGAGGCAGGGTCACACTGTGTAGCTCAGGCCAGCCTTGTGCTCGCATTGTAGCCCAAGCAGGCCTTGAACTCACGACGCTCCTCCTACCTCAGCCTCCCGAGTGTGGTGTATACTTTCACTTTTGCTTTTGCCCTGTTTTTCTCTTTGTTTGGCCCAAGTTTGCTCAACAGAGCTGGTTTCTCCCATACCTGTTTCTCCCACCCTTTTCAAATAAACTTTTTGGCACTGTTTAAAAAAAAAAAAGAATACACTTAAAACACAAATGGTAAGTTGGATGTGGTGGCACATGCCTGTGATCTCAGTATGCAGGAGACTGAGGCAGGAGGATCTCTAAATTCCAAGGCAGCCTGGGCTCTGTAGTGAGTTCACGACCAGCCTGAAGTACATAGCAAGACTCTGCCTTATCAAATGAAGCAAACAAAAACAAAACAAAACCACAAATGGAAAATGCATTCTGGTTTTTTCTTGTTTTTTCACCATGAGCCTTGATAGTTAGTATAATAGGCTGCATAGTCCTGAAGCCTAAGATTTTCAGTGCTCTTACTTAAGATACAGCTTTATTGAAGTCTGTTGGGTAATAACAGTTTTACGCATGCTATATTAAAGCTGATACTTCATGGACTTACCCAACAAATGTTTAATTATTTATTAGTAAGTATTTGGTATGTACCTACCATGAGGCATACATCTTACTAAGTTCTTGGTATGCAGAAAGAGCAGGGACCATATTGTTCTTTAACATGAATGAATGGAAATGAGGAAAACAGATGTAGAATGATTGTGTGATAAGTTGTTAAAAAGGAAGGCGTATAAGGCAGATTACATGAAAGAATATGATGGGGGACCTAATTTGAAAGATGAGGGAAAGTTCTGGATATTAATGTAGGACAACATGAATACGGTTTCCATAGTTCTTTAGACCAGCGGTTCTCAGAGTATGATTGTGGAATAGCAGTATCAGCATCCTCATTGCCTGGAAAGGTTGTTAGAAATACAAATGTTTGAGTTTGGTCTGGTGGCACAGACCAGTAATCCTAGCACTTTTTGAATCTGAGGCAGGAGGATCACAAATTCAAGCCTGGCCTGAATAATTTAGCAACTTAGTGAGAACATGTCTCAAAAAATGAACCAGGAATGTAGCTCAGTGCAGAAACCCTGTATGCAGTCTCTAGTACTGAAAAAGAAGGAAGGAAAAGAAAAAAAAAAAAAAACCCAAATATTTGGGTGTTGGGAATTCATCCCCAGACTCAATTTGTTGCTGCCAATAATAAGCACTCAAACATCAAGAAATCTTGACAATGCAAGTTTTACTTCTGCAAAAGGGCTTGAGCACACTTTAGCATGAGGCAGCAGATGGGTGCCCAGAGACGCGTTACTGAGTGAGAAGCAGGTGACCTCCCCATTGGCTGGTTTGAAGGTTCACAGTCTATCGCAGTTAACTAGTTTAAGCTGAAGGATTGCTGGGCAAGGTTGCTAAGGGAGGGGAGAGTGGGTGTATGGGACTCAAAGTCCTTGGTTCTTGATATGTTACCTTTGGTTGTTGGCCATGTTTCCATCTTAAACTAAGCAGTCATTTTCTGTAACTCTGGTGTAAGGGTTTGGGGGAACCAGCCTATGGTGGATGAGAGTTTAAGATGGAGGCACTGTTTATATCTTTTGACAGAAAAGACAGGGCTGAGGTTTCTCACAGGTCTCCACTGCACCTTTGCCGAGTCAAAGACTGGGATTAATGTCCACTGGCAAGTGTTCTAACAGGCTTTCTGAGGTGATTCTTCACATGCATGTTAAATTTTGAAAATTGCTCTAGTCTAGAACAGTGGCTGTCAAACTTTAATATGGCTAAAAAAAAAAAAAAATCACCTGGAGAAGTGACTAGCCACAGTATATTTGAGCAGAGACCAAAACTTTACATTTCCAGTAATCTCATGGATGATTCTAATACTGGTAGTCCAGGATTACAATTTGGAACCCCTGTTCTAGACTAATGATCATACAACTTTTTATTTAATCTATAAAATATTTATGTACTTATATAAACTCCTAAATTTTTAAAGTTGATTTATAGTATCTTAAGTTAAAAAGATAATTAAGGTTATATTCTGCCATATTGTCAGTATTTAAAATTTAAACTAAAACTTCATGATTTTAAATATACCCAGTGGAATCTAAATATAATTTAATATCTATCCATCATCACCCATTTTTAAAAAAATGAATAAGCACATTAGCAGAAATTTTACATTGTAAGCTGGGCATGGTGGCACACACCTTTAATCCCAGCACTCAGGAGGCTGAGGTAGGAGGAGCATTGTGAGTTCGAGGCTGGCTTGGGCTACAATGTGAGCACAAGGCCGGCCTGAGCTACATAGTGTGACCCTCCCTCAAAAAAACTAGGGCTGCGAGTTTGGCTCAGTGGCTCAAGTGCCTGTCTGGCAAACATGAGGTTGAGTTCGATCCCTGGTGCCACCAAAAAAAAAAAGAAAAATTTTTTTTTACATTGTTTTCCTTCTTGAACTAGGTTTTCTTTTTCACATCTCTCTTGGAATTTTATTTTATTTTATTTATTATTTAATTGAGACAGGGTCTCACAGTATAGTTCAGGTTGACCTTGAACTGTTGCCTCCGGTCTCAGCCTCCCCAAGTGGTGGGATTACAGTGATGTGCCAACTCTGGAATATAGTTCTGAAAAGTGGTTCTGAATTTTTACATCAGAATTAACTGTGAGGTTTATTAAAACAAAGGTTGGTTGCTGTGGCCCACCCTTGGAGTTACTAAGTCACAGAATTTGTATTTTAAGCAAATTAACCAGGTGAGCCTGAATTATTGGTTCAGGTACTACACCTGGAGAATTGACGTGAAATTATTTCGTGTACTTGAAAGTCTAAAAAATAATTCGGTCAGAGTTCTCTGCAGTGAAAATATGTGTGTATTGTAATGCTATTGAAGTTATTAGAAATGTGTAATCAGTTATACTGTTTCACACATCTAAAAATTATTAGAATATAAACATTATTGGAAATGCAACCCTCATAAGATACTTGTGTTTCTCAATTAAGCCTTAATCTCTAGATTAATATTGTATACAGATAGAAAAAGATAGGCTTTAGCATTAGAATGATGCAGTTTTTTATTTTTAAATAGATTTAAGTGCTGAGAACCATTAGTCTCATAAATAAATAGAAACAAACAGTTTTATTATAGCAATTATTTATTTCTCTTAGCTCTTTCTAAATTACATATGAAATTACATAGTACTGTAGCTTAAATTTTTTTTTCTAGTTCCAGCAGCTAACTGCTCAATTAGGTGTTTTATTTTGGTGAAAGCAGACTTTGTATCTATCACCTGGCTTGCTAAAAGATTTTGTTACACAGTTATTGGTCACTAACTTAAAAAAATATATTATTGGTACTGATACTTATTTTGCAGTACTGGGAACTGAACTGTTGCATCTGGTGAGGGTAAAAACCTAGGGATGTTTTGGTCCCCTGCCCATTGATACCTGTGTAGACTGTCAATCACTGATGTTCTTTTTTAGTGAAAGTATGTGGGTGTAATTGTTCCTCTTTTTCTGGAAGCCTGGCCTTCAGTGAATGCACCTCGAGCCACAATTGTCTTCTTTGCTAAGGGCCCAACCCTGTCTAACTGCCTGTAATATTTATAACTAACTTAACTGTCTATATTATGTACCCCTCTGAAGAGCTATCCCTAAGTGCAGCTAGGGCAGAAGGTGTATAGTTTCTATCTAGTTGCTTCGAGCTGAGAAGGGTTGATGTAGGGGAGACTGCAGTGTGGGTCCTTCTCCAGAGAGCTAATCTAATGGGCCTCAGATAGAAGTCATGTTGTGGTTTAGCAGTTATGAACTGTCTTTACAAGGTTGATCTAGTGGATTCTGGTGAAAGGAATCTAGCACATTTATCACTGGTTCCATTATATGATCACTTGGAGTTTGGCAGCCTCTAGGCAAGAATAAACAAATTTTCCAAAAAATTAGACCGTGTGTAATCAGAGCATGAGCACTGGAATAGAAAGGCAGATTGGGGAAAGATCCAAGTGTAGAAATGTTCTTAAGGGACAGGAATAGTGATTGTAACCCACTGACTGTTTAGGTCCTTCTACTGATGGAGTCTAGTATTTTGTCATAAGTCTCTTCAGTTTTAACTGTAAGAAGATGGAATTTGGTGGTTTTGAAGTGCAGTTTTAGCTAAAGAATTTAAAGATGTAAAGATCCTTGTTGAGCTTTTATAGATTTTACTGTAGTTTTTCTTGATTACCCATAACGGTGATGAGCTATTGATGTGGCTGGAAACTGCCAGGAGGGGTCAGTGATAGGAACCCCTTTTTTATATCTTGTGTATTACTATGGAATTTTAAAAAATACATCTTTTGGTTATATTTTTCTGCTGGGTGTTTAAGACCAAGTTAAAGTGAGGCCTGTGTTAAAATTGATTTCTCCTGTCAAGGTCAGTGAGGCTTCCTCAGGCATTACTTTGGAACCATATACAGAGCTTCTCAGCTCCTGTGTCAGTGTCAGCTGTTAGGATGGGTCATGGCCTTGCTTGACCACTTTGCTTTCTGTGAAAGCTTGGGAGACTTTTGCTTTTGGTGACCCTCCTTTGGCACACTGTACAATTGTTGATTCTTATTCTCTGGAGCCCAGCAGTCTCACTGCTCAGGAGGTTTGATGATTCACCAAAGTTGTAGGATCTCACAGAAAAGGTTCCCTCATGTCCTGGGTCCTTGTTGGCCAGAGCCAAAATATTGGCAGTACTCTTAACCCAGTTACCTTTTTAGTTCCCATCTCTAAACTTTAGGTGTTGAACCCCCAGAAGAGTAGATCAATGACATTAGTATTGCAGTGGGAGCTGGGAGTTCATTATAATTTCGTCTGAATAAAGTTTTAGTCTGACAGCATAACAATCATGATATTATCTTTGAAACATATTTAAATGTCTGTCTTAGCTGGGGATATAGCTCAGTGGTAGGGATCTTGCCTTGCATGCACAAAACCCTGGGTTTGACCCCCAACATCACAAAAAACAAAACAAAGCCCCATAAATGTTGATCTTAGTATAGAATAGTCTTTTTAGTCAGTTGTCTCTATCTAATACATAAAGAAGTTCTCCCCTAATTAGTTATGCTTCAATGGGATGTCACCAAAGTGTGTGACATCATCTGGACTGCTCAGTGCCTGAGCATCTTTAAGTGTAATGACACATACATAACATCACATAATCTTTAAGAAAAAGAAGCTCGTCTGACTAGTGGTCTCATGCTGGTTTGACATATACTTATCACAAGTAGCTGAAGCACAAGAGAAAGGCACATATCTGAGTCTATAAAAGGGTTATCACCATAAACCATTCCAGGTTTATGTTTTAGAAAACCTGCACACCTGGAAGGCATAAATACATTTAGTGCACCATAAGATTAGCAGTAATGAATGTCACAGCTATATGGAAACCTTTGTCTCTTGGTTATGTATCAAGAGCATCTTTTAATAAGGAAACCTTATTGTTTTACTGACAGAAGACTTAACCATTTGTCAATGACCAATGTAAACATGTCATAATAATATGTTTAGCAACATTTATTGGGATATGTCTCCCATAAGGTTATGGAAATTGTTGGGGTTCCATTAGTAAACAAAGACTGGAAGAAAATATTTCCAGGCAGCAGTCTTGTCTAGAAGTTTCCTTAAGCCTTAGAGGTCCCCATTTAATCTTCTCAACATGTTTTTTGATAACCTTTGAGAATCAGGTCATAACAACACATTGTTCTTGACCAATGACAGACTCTCCAGTTATTTTATATAGACAACAGTATGCATTCTATTTGTAAAACCAGTTTTTACATCATTTAGATGAACTGGCAACCTGGGTTGGAGTGTGTCTTTAATGACATGTATAAGCCAATTTAAGTTATGGACAAATGTTTTAAAAATTTAAGATTAATTAAAATTTTAAAAGGCAAAAAAAATTGTTGAGCTCAAACAAGAACAGCTGTGAATATTGTAACCAGTCACAAATTGTACAGACAGACAGGCACACTTAAGATAATTGTTAATAGACCAGAATGCACACAGGTGTATTTGGCCAAGTTGAATTACAATAAATCTTTTACAGTTATTTAAGTTAAATAGATTAATCAGAGCTTTTTGTAGGTCAGTTAACAGAGATCTCTTGTAATAAGAATTGAAAAGGATAAAAATTTTCTACACCTTTGAAAGCTAAGACTTTTTTTTTTTTTTTTTTTTTTGTGGTGCTGTGGATCAAACCCAGGGCCTTGTGCATGCAAAGCAAGACTTTTACCACTGAGCCACATCCCCAGCCCACAAAGATCGTTTTTAAAACAGGTCCTAGGCTGATGGTTTATCGAATTGAAGCATGCAGCTGTACAGATTTCACATTGTTGCTTTATAGCAATAGTTGTTTGATGGTCACAGCTTATAGCCAAAACTGATGTTTTGATAGCCACATGTAATTATTCCCTCTAAAGGGACCAACTGTTAAAAGAAATTTTAACTATTTCATGGGGTATGCACAAACCAGATTTGGGTGTAGAAAGAGACTAGGCGATTCTTTTTGGTGCTAAATATGGATTCAAAATAATAGGTGAAGAAACCTTGCTGAGGCTCCCCGCTGCCCTACCGCAGACATTTACCTATGACAGTTTTTCCCATTTTTGCCTGTGACTCTTGAACCGTACTTAGCTGTAGGCCTTTCATTTTCTTTTTCTTTCTTTTTTTTCAAATCCATTTTATTTCAAGGAGAAAAAAAAAAACAAACAACAAACAAACAGAACAAAACCAAAAAACAAGAAAGAGGAGGAGAAGGAGATGGAGAAGAGAAAAAAAACTAAAACATAATTTCAAAACATGTCAATTGGGGAAGGCTGTCCATTTTAGAACGTCAGATTCCACATCTCTTAGAATAGTGGCCAGCCTGGGAAGGTGTTTTGAAGAGAAATCATGACACAAAAGGCAGCCCTCTGGGGACTGGAGCTGTGCCTATTTTTTAGTATTTTTTCCATTTAAAACTTACTAAATTCATAAGTTTCCCTAGGAATGCTTTGTTCTATCAATGAATTTATCTGTGTTATAAAACTAGTCAGTCTGTCCTCTGCTGTAAAAACCAGTTAGCATGATTCTTCAGGGGAGGGAGAAGAGGAGCTAATCTCCAGTTCTGCTTAAAGACTAAAAGACAGATAAACTTGGACTGAAACTTGTACATTTATTCTTTGAGAGCTTTAAGATTAAATCCAGACCAGTTTTAGAATATGAACCAGAGATAAATGAAGGTCAGTTTCACCCTGAAAGGGTCCCAGGCAGGGGAACTCACCATCTGAAAACTTGGTCCTGAAATCCAGCAGCCACAGAGGAGAGAATTGCCTTGGACCAAACACTGTTGTAAACTGTGTTATTTGTCAGAGACAGGGGAGTGGAGAAGGGACAGAAGAGTGAGTGTAAGTGTGGCACAAGAACTAAATCCTAACCATCTCAGGTGCAGAAATACAATAAAGATCTAGAGCTTTCCCAGGGTAGATCTCTAATCCTTATCAAAACATGTCTTCAAGAACAAAAGCTATGATTGACTCCAACTGCACTGGAAAACAGAAAAACCAGTAATCAAAGAATGTGAATGACTGCATTTAACCTTTTGAAAGAGAATGAACAAATGAAAGTGTTCCAACTACATTGTTTAGGTCTAACTTTCTGATAAATGAATTTGAATAAAAAAGTTCTGTAATTCCAGCCTCCAAAAGAGATCTGTCACCTCCAGGGACAGACAGGTATAGTCCACAAGAAATCTTGGCCTTAGGACAAAAAAGCCTTTGAGACATTTTGGGTTCTCTGTCCAGTCCCCTAGATAATTTTCCTCTACAGCAGGCTAGGTAGGCCCTGTGCATGTATTTATTTAGTGGTTTTTTTTTTTTTTCTTGCGGCACTGGGGATTGAACTCATAACCTCGCGCCTGCCAGGGCAGGCACTTAAGGCACTGAGCCAAACTCCCGGCCCTGGTTTTTTTGAGGCAGGGTCGCACTATGTAGCTCAGGCCGGCTCTGCGCTTGCGTTGTAGCCCAGGCCGGCCTCGAACTCACAACGCTCCGCCTACCTCAGCCTCCCGAGTGTTGGGATTAAAGGTGTGCGCCACCACGCCCGGCTTTGAGATGGGGTTTCACTATGCAGGTCATGCTGGACTTGAAATTATGGTGTAGCCCAGGCTGACCTTGAACTTCAGTGATCCTCCTGCCTCGGCCTCTGGAGTGCAGGGATTACAGGTGTGTGCCACCACACCCAGCGTCTAGGCCCTATTAAAACCCACTCTGAAAATATGTATTGCCAGGTATCTGTAATATAGTTAAGAAACTCACAGATTAAAGTCTGTGCCTATTGTTTCTCATTAGAAGTCTATGTTTGATTTAAGTATAACATTACATCTTCCAGTCTAGTTTATAGATCTGAGTAAGTTCTTTAGAGACCTCAGTGTACTTACCAGAGTGGTCTGAAAGAGTGGTCTGAAAACTTTCCTAGATCTTCTGTGATGTTTTAGGTCACCAAGAGAAAAAAAATGCATGAACGCCAATAGTTCTAAACCCCCTGTTTATTTCCTGTAAGTGATGTTGTCCTTGAGGAGTTTGAACAAAATCAACTAAAGATGGCTACAACCATGAAGAGGCTTCAATTATGGCCAGTCTAGAAGCACCACTCTCAAGACCTAGGACAAGTAGGGGGAGCCTAAGACTCAGTAATAGTGGATGAGGCTTTGATTAAGGTTGTCTTGGAAACCTTGCCCTCAGATTCCAAAGGTCAGGAAGAATAGCCTCAGGTTTATTGATAGTGGATGTCTGAAGGGCTGTGTGTCAGGTTTTTCTATGGCTTACATTTACATTTGAACATAAGTAAGGATTGTTTTTTAGTATAAAGAAAACCTGAACGTAAGGCAATTTTGATCATTTTTTCTTTCTCTTACAATGCAATTCAAGTTGTAAAATAGTATTGTAATCAATGCTTCTCTCTGATTCCATCTTAGTGTTAGGGATAGGCAGGCCTTGTGCTGATGCAGAAAAATATCAATTGACTCTTTTTCAACATGTAATGGGCAAACATTTTCTAGTGCTTAAGAATACATTCCAAAGGAGTAAGAGACTTTGACACTGAGGCTCCTATTTCTGAAATGCAAAAAAAAAAAAAAAGAAAAAATTGGCATCTCTTTCATTTCTATTTGATTTCTAAACCCTTTGAGTGCCCCATGAGTTGACTCTACTCCAGGGCAGATAGATGAAGTCTGGAAAGAGACCTGAAGATAAAATTCAACCAGCCAATCCACCCTTTTACTGTTGGATAATTTTATGTCTTTTAGGAACCTAGATTTTTTTTTTCTCCAGCAGGTGTTTCTTTTTATTAGCACAGTTATAGTTGATCTCAGTTGTAACAGCTGTCTTTAAAGAAGGTAGCATTGCTTAGCATTAAATCACTGTTTCTGTTTCTTTGAAAGAGTGTGTAGCAGGCATGTCACAAGGCAGCACCTTTGAGGCTATAAAAGAGATCACCTTTAGAGAGACGGAAGCAACAATTGACAAGGGATTCCACCCTGGGCCCTGGGGCAAAGAAGTCTCCAAGACTCTTGTGTGTTATCTATCCAATCACCTAGGGGACCTTTTGTAATAGCAAGACAAGGCTACAAGTCCAAAGTTAAAATTTTTATATCTCTGAAGCTCACAGGTTAAGCTTATATCCATCACTTAGCAATCACATTTCATGTATTAGTAAAGCCACATTTGTCTGTCTTCTGTATGCACATAAAGAAGAAAAAGGCTGACTAAAATCTCTTTCTTACTCTTAATTAGCATTACAGCACAAATGTAAATCATTCTCCTGATAGCTGCTGTCCTCCATAAAAGTGAACAGTTATTACAAGTTGCCTCAGCCTGAAGGGTGGTCTAACTACAGAGTGATTCTAAAGTTAACTCCCATCGTGTTGGGGAAAAGCTTAGGGGGGAGTTTCTAACTTACGAGGAGAGAGATAAGTATGATAGATAAGTGGAGATATTTCTGCCAGTTACCCAGTCAGGCTTTTGGGACTCAGCTTCCAGTGAGGAACCTTTAGGTATCCACCAGAGTCAACCTGGCCATGACTCCTCAGTTGCTCTCAGTTTCTACTGGTTCACACAACCAGAGATCTGTCTACAGAAAGGAATATATCTGCCTGTCTGGCTAACATTTAGCCTACAACTTATCAGTGAAAGTATTTTCCCTTCACACACATAAATGACGTGAATCAGGCATTGGAAGGGGGTAGTGAAAGAAGAGAAGAGAGGAGAGGAGAGGAGACAGACTGACTCAGGAGGTTTGGGATGCTCCCTTAAACTAAAAATTTTGGTCCCTTAAGTATGGTATTTGGGGAAATAGCTTCTTCTGGTTTTACCCAGAATTTGGTTCTTTCCTCAGGGGTCTCAGGTTTAGTCTCCTGTGAAGGACTTTTGCCCAGAACACTTAAACTGAGACATGGCTTTTATGTATTTTTTCCTGGACAGGTACAATTATGATGTCTCAGATGATCTCTGATGCAGAGGTGGAGTATGTGTTCCTCATCTAGGATGATTTCCCTGCGTTTACTGTTAGCAAATGCTCATTTTCTATGGGCTTAACTTAGTTGTCGGGTAGGAGAAAAAGGTTGGGGCCATTTAGAGTTACTCTCTCCCTTACACACCTCCAAAAAAGGAAAGTACAGTGTGGCAGGGAAAGATCATAAAAGATTATCTCCTCATTATAGGAAGATCAGACCAGAAAGGAAACTGAGGCAAAACAGGCTTGACATTTTCTCCAGATTGTAGAGAAGAATCAGGCCAGTTTGTCTCAGTGAAAGTGTTCCCCAAGTCTTAAGAATGACCATTGGCCTATCATCTTACAAGTGGTGGACGGGATCCCATGATTTATCAACAGGCATGTATAATTCTAAATGTGACCTAGATTTCATAAAAAGACAGTTTTACAGCATTTCATGTCAGTGTTCACTATCGGGCGTGCTAACACTATTTTTCCTTAATGCTGTTGTCTGAGATAACAAACCATAACAGTCAGATCAAACAAGGAATGCTAGTAAATTCAGCAGCTAAGTCCCAATGGAGCATGTTGAGACAGGGTCTCACTAGGCAGTTCAGGCTGGCTTAAGCTCACTTTGTAGCCCAGACTGGTCTTGAACTCACAACAATCCTCCTGCCTTAGCCTCCCGAGTGCTGGGATTACAGGCGTATGCCGCTATGCCCGGCTCTTATCATCATTTTAACAAAACACTTAAGCAATTGACAAAGACATAAAATGAAATTTAAAGCATAAAAATTTTGATTACCTAAGCAAGTCACAATCCAGAATATATGAAACAAAAGCAGACTCTACCTCTGTCCAGTTATCTAGGTGGAAGACCTCCAAATGATATAGGATATATGATGTAGGGATAATCTGTGGACCTCCAAGTAACATAAGTTGTAAGGGAAATATTGTAACTCCCAACCTGCTAGATGCCCAAAATGGTAAGTTCCTGTTTTCTAAAATGGAGGAATGAATTCTAGAAACAGCAGAGGTTAAGAATAGGAAAAATTTATTAAGAGAAACATATCTTCTAAGAGAGACAAAAGGGGTTCTGGAGAGCGGGTTGACCCCACTGTAAAATTAAGGATGGGTGGAAAGCCTTTCTTTTACTAAGTAGGGTAAAGGGAGGTTGAAGAAGAAGAATCTCCATTTCAGGAAAGAGTATTTATCAAATTTGAGGGTTTGGAAGTTGATTCTTTTAAAATGTGTCTATGAATCCTGTGGAAAACCTCTGCCTCCCTAGGGGTCCGTATAGTATCTCACTTTTAAAAACCATTGCTTTGGAATGGTATTGAGACCATAAGTAGTAATCTACTGATGGAAAATAAAATCTTCATGGGTTTTAAATTATAGGTGTGAGTTAGGTTGGGTGAAATATACCCAGATCACACCTTATGCTCCTCGCCACAAAATTTAACCTTACAGTAGTTTTAAAAAGTAATAAAGTGCAAAATCATAGTACATTATACTTGGTAAGAGTAAAATCTAGCTGCACAAAATTTTTGAGTTACATATATACTTATGGGATTATGCTTTAAAAATATGTAATTTCTGATGTAACCGATGCTCTATCCCAACAAAAACTCTCAATTTAAAAGGCCAATTGAAAAAATTAGAGCTCTTTATTAGCACAGGCCTGGCGATGCAGCATTGCCATTTACATAGGAAAGACTGCGCGCCGAGCTGAGGAAACAAACTGCTTTTAAGCAGTAAAACTGCAAACACCTGGGTTGGGGGACGGTTTCGTTGAGGGGTTTAGGTTTCGGGGGAGCGGTGCAATACAGAACAGGAACACGGCGCTTGGGAAAGAACAACTTGTGTTCATCAGGGCATTGCATTTTTACAGGAACAGGTCAGGGGGGTACTCTCGGGCACATGGCACTTGGGAAAGTACAACTTGTGTGTATCAGGGCACTACGTCTTTACAGGAGCAGGACGGGGGGTACTCTCAGGCAACAAGGGGGTTCACACATTACAACAATTTCTTGTTTCAAATAGTGTTCAAAGAAGGACGGGGAGTTTGGCTTAGTGGCTTAAGCGCCTGTCTGGCAGGTGTGAGGTTGTGAGTTTGATCCCCGGTGCCGCAAAAAACAAAACAAAACAAAACAAAAAAACCAAAAAGCAGATAGTGTTCCAAGAGATTTGAAAGCTATTTTCTTATATGATGGAAAGTTTTTAGACATCAGATAATTTAGCCCAGGCTTGGAAAGGCTTACTGGCGGTGGGGTGGAGTGAGTGGAGTTTTCTTCTCATGGCTTACAGTAGGGCTGTTACCTGTTTTATTTTGTTTCTTCATAGGGCCGTAAGGAGGTGGGAAAACTGATGTTCATGTTTATGCATATTGGCATGGTGGCACTCTTCAGGATGCTGTAGTTTGGCATGAATGAGATATGATTGCTGTCTTTAAGAAAGTATAGACTACTGGGATAGATCATACATGTTACATAATATCATTGTTTTCGTGTATGTTAAATATCATGGAAAGTAAGACCTGTCTGGTTTTATGTTGGTGTAAATTTGTTATCCTTCTATTATGGCTTGTGCCTAGATGTGCCTCTAAAGCCTTATGCAGTCATAGGTGGGGCTTTTTCAGTCCCATGATACTGGAACTAAGGGTTTGTGATTACTAAATTAGTCCACTGAGTGTTTGGCATCTACCCCATGCTGGATAACCTACATAGAATATAAAGGGGCAAAAAGAACCTATTATTGTTGCTTGTAACTTGGTGTCTTCTGGCTTCTGTTTCTTCCCACCATGAACTGTTTCTCCTCTGTGATATCCCTCTGCTCTGCCGCCATGTCTTGTGAGCCAAATAAACCTTTCCTCCTTTAACTTTGGGTGTTGTGTATTTTGTCTCTGCAGTGAGAAAAAGTAACTAAGACTCTTTTTCCCTGTTTCCTTTTTGGTGCTGCTAGGGTTCAAACCTTGGGCTTTGCACATGTTAGGTAAATGCTCTGCCGCTGAGCTACAACACCACTCCTTCCTTTCCCTTTTTAAATCTGTTTCTACCTTCACTTGACAGGGTACCTCTCTATGCAATGGTATGGTCTTGTCAGAGTGAGCTGTAATACATTTAATGTGTATGTATAAGCTCGTGGTAGTGTTTTCTCTGATGACCAGTTCAAACCCAGTGAGATACTGGCTAAGCTCATCCTTTTTCCTTTACCTTGCATACCAATAGCTCTGTCACTCAGTCATTCCTTTCTATGGCTTTCTCTTTTTTCTCTTGAAGTTAATCTGATACACAGCTTGTTTGATTTCCTTTATGTTTTTCTCTGTCTCCAAATAAAACTATTAGGATTTTTTCCTATTTTCTCATTTTTTGAAATTATATAATTGATTTTTCTGTAGAATTCTGAACAAAATGAAAACAACTAAAACCTGTTATTTCTGATATGCATTATCATTTATAATTTTATATCTCTGAATTACACAGCTTATAATGTGACTTAGTTTTTTGGGGAAAAAAACAAAACGTTTTTTGTATGTTAAAGATACTTTGACATCTAGACCCAATAAACAGTTTTTGGTGTACTAATAAATCTTTTCTGAAGTTGTAAACCTAAGCTGGACACAGAACAATTAAAGTACCTTTTTACAGTATTTAAAAAGGAGTGCTGTGATCCTTTTTGAGAATTTTGGTGGCATTCCTAAATACAATGAATAGTATATAATTCAGTGCTGCTAATTTAGTTTCTGTTTTGGCTGCTTGCTTGTGTCATAATAAAAATAAAATCTAAAGCTTTCTTCTAAAATGGCAGCAACACTGCATGTACTCTGAAGTATGAACCCAGTCTTTTATGCTTATCACAGGTGTTAATAATAAAAGTCATGGTATGGATGTACTCAGCAGTCTTTTATCTTTCAGCAAACCAGGTCAAGGTAGTCCTGAAAGTTCACTGTCTTTTTCCCCAGCAGGGACAGCATTTACTTTAATGTTATAAGAGCTGTGCTTCCATTTACTGTATTTGGAGAATAGATGAGATATACATGCAAACGTAATGAGAAATACTAATAAAAGAAATGATGACTTTTTGATTCTTCTTACTATATATTTTTGCCTTAGTATCCATTTTTTCCTCAGCTGATTTCAATTGGGAGTGCTATACATTTTTAAAAAATGTTTTGTTGCCTTTCTGTTGAACTTGAAAAAATCATTTTCTGATTTAGCTTTCTTCCATTAACCAACTTCCGTACAAAACTTGCACTGCTGCAGTGTTTACATTTATGTTTGGGAAATCTTTAGTCTTAGACAGTGACCAAGAACCTGTTAAATGAGACACAAAACAAAAGACCACGGAGTATTCAGCTTGAAGAAAAGTAGAAGAAATGAAACTCATGTTAATCATCAAAAGACAATTAAGTTTTCTGTGGTGTTCCAAAGGACTTTATGCACAGTAATAACTTATATAGAGCTCTGATGATAACCCAAAATTGAATAGTTGAAATATAGGTTTAGAAAGCTATCTGGCCAGCATGACATAAATGTACTCAGATTGGAAAGAAAAGAATATATTTAAAAATAATAAAAACCATTAGAAAAACAATAAAGACATTTAAAAATCATTAAAGAACTTGGAAACAAAATAGAAAAATTGTTAATAAGGTTAATGGTTTAAACTGTGGAAAAGATACAGGTTTTTAGTAAATTAGAAAACAGTAGTGAGGATTTCTTTATCCTAGTGAGAGAAAAAGAAATATCAAAAAAACACTAAACACATAGAAGCTGCATTGAGAGCTTCCAGCACACATCTAAGGAGTTCCAGAAGAAAATGGAGGGCATAACACGGAGTATTTGAGGAGATAATACTGAGACTTTATAAACATTAAAGAAAATGTGAGTTCTCATCTTAAATACTGAGTGACATGAAGGGTAAATAGCATTAAATTCAAACCTAATACATTTTAAACTTTATTGCACTTACATCAAGAATGAAAGGAGAAGAAACAATTATACTGACAGACAATATGTGAATACCATAATTACCAGAAAACAATGAATTAAGATCTATAAAGTGCATAGAAAATGTAACTATTAATCTGGAATTTCATATTCAGCTGAATTATTCAAGACTGAAGGCAAAATACATATTTCAGGTGTATAAAAACTGAAGTAATCCTAAACTCTGCCTGCAGGAATGTAAAGTGGTGTGTTAGCTTTGGACAGACTGGCATTTCCTCACTTAAGCAGGGTTATCATTTTTCTCTAATTCTACTCCTAGGTAGAATATGCAAGAAAAATAACATGTCTATACATAAACTTGTGCATGGGTTTCCATAGCACTAGTCATAGTAACCAAAAGTTGTATGTAGATAACCATCACATTGTTCATAATAGCAAGGAATCCCAGGTGTCCGTCAACTGCTGAATGAATGAACAAAATGTATTTTTTCTTACTCATCCATGGAAAGGAAGTAAAAGTACTGTCTACAGCATGGATGAGCCTTGAAAACAATGCTAAAGTCAGCAAAGCCAGTTACAAAAGGCCAAAAATCGAATGGTTCTGTTTACATGAAATGTCCTGCATAGATCATCTACAGAGATAAAAATAGATTAGTGGCTGGTTAGGACTGGTGGGCTAAAGAGTTGGAGGGTGATAAAAGTTCCATGATTTCTTTCTGGGGTCATGAAAAGTTTGTAAATTTGGTTGTGATGATGCACATGTCTGCAAATATACTAAAGAATCATTCAGTTGTATATTTTAGGTGAATTATTTGGTATGTGAATTATATCTCAGTAATGACACTGTGGAAAGTTTGTGAAGTCAGTGAAAGTCAAAAGTGGATCAGTGGAGAAGATCAAAATAAGAAATAGGTTCTTTGAAAAGTTCAGTACAAGTAGTAGACCTTTACCCAGGCTAGGTGACAGAGAAAGGCAGATGGGAGGAGGGAGGGAGGGAGAGAGAGACAGATTAAATTATTAATTACTAGGGCTGGGGATTTAGCTCAGTGGCCTAAGTGCCTGCCTAGCAGGCACTAGGTTGTGTGTTTGATCCCCAGTACCAAAAGAAAAAAAAAAACTTCCTAAATTATTAATTACTAATAAAAGATTACTAATTGGTAATAGAGAAATTGCTAATATCAGAAATGAAGAGGACATCATTGTAGGTCTTGGTTACATTTAAAGAATAATAAAGGAGGGCCGGGGATATAGTTCAGCAGCAAAGTGTCTGCTTGGCAAGCACAGGGTTATGAGTTCAATCCCTGGTACCAACAACAACAACAACAACAACAACAGATTTGATAATCTAGATGGAAATGGACCAACTTCCTTTGAGAAATACAATCTACCGAAACATGCACAGCAAGAAATAGACAATCTGAACAGGCCTGTGTATGTTAAAGTTGATAATAACCTTCCAAAAATCAAAGGACGATGCCCAGTTGGGTTCATTGATGAATTGTACTAAATATTTATGGGGAAAATTATGCCAGTTCTCTACCATCTCTTTCAGAAGACAGCGAGAGTATACTTTCTAACTCATTCTCTGAGGTCATCTAGACAACTGTGTTCAGAGTAATCAAGTCATTACCAACAAACTACAGACCTGTTTTGTGAACATAGATGTAGAAATTCTTAACAAAAAATTAGTAGATAATACCAGCAATGTATTAAAATAAATACACATTCCATCCCAAGTACTCTTAGCATAGTTGTGTGGCACAGCATCATACTGAAGATGAAGAGTCTTGCATTCATGTCAGTAGATGCAGAGAAAGCATTGGCCAGAATTCAACACCTACTCTTGATAAAAACTCAGGAAACAAAGAATAAAATGGCACTTTCTTGACCTTGTGAAGAAAGCCTACAGAAAACTTAACATCCTCCTTAATGATGAGAAATTTGGAGCTTTCCTAATGAGAACAAAAGTCCTTACTGCCAGTTTTCAACATAGTAGTAGCAAATGCAATAAGAAATGGAAATGAAGGGCCGGGAGTTTGGCTTAGTGACTTAAGCGCCTGTCTGGCAGGCATGAGGTTGTGAGTTCAATCCCCAGTGCTGGGGAAAAAAAAAAAAAAAAAAAAAGAAATGGAAATGAAAGGTATACAAATTAGAAAGGAAGAATAAAATTGTCTTTGTTTACAGATGCCATTTTTTCTATGTAGAAAAACTAGAAGAATTGACAAACTCCTGTGGTTAATCAAGGATAGCCAAGGTCATTGTACAATAGTTGGTTGCTTTTTTATATACCAGTAATGAACAAACGGAATTTGAGATTTAAAATATAACTACCATTTACATTAACAATGAATTGGAAGAAAATCTAGCTGACCTTGGATATGGCAATGGATTTTCAGATACCAAATCAAAGGCACAGGCTGAGGTAGGTGGAGCGTTGTGAGTTCGAGGCCGACTTGGGCTACTACGTGAGCAAGGCCGGCCTGAACTACATAGTGTGACCCTGTCTTGAGAAAACAGGGCTGGGAGTTTGGCTCTGTGGCTTAAGTACCTGCTTGGCAGGTGTGAGGTTGAAAGAAATGGTAAGTTGGATCTCATTAAAATTAAAATTTTTTGCTGTGTGGAAGAGTGAGGAGAATGATAAGACAAGCACAGACTGGGAGAAATTGAAATTCTTTGGTACAGTCTACTAAGATGTACAAGATCTATGTGAAAAAAACCATAAAACCATAAGGAAGAAATCAGAGAAGAGCCAAATAAATGGAGAAGTCTTCTGTTCCTGGATATAAATACTCTGTGCAGTCAAGATAACAGTTCTTTACAGCTTGATCTGCAGATTCAGTGCAGTCTCTCCCCGTCCCCAAATCCGCAAGTTATTTTGTAGATGTCGAAAGACTGATTCAGAAGTTTATATAGCAAACCAAAAGACCTAGAATGGCCAACTCATTGTTGAAGAACAAAGTCTGAGGACAGCTATTATCTGAATTTCAGACTTTATATTATAAAGTCACAGTAATCAAGATAGTGTGATGTTAGTGAAAGAATAGACAAATAGATCAATAGAAAGAATAGATGATCCAGAAATAGACCCATAAAGACTTTTAAGGAGCAAAAGGAGTGTTTGGAGAAAGATAATCTTTTCAACAAACAGTGCTGGAATAACAAGATAGAGACCTTGCAGCCTTCACCAAAATGAACTTAAGGATCAACTGTGGCTCATAGCCTTAAGTGTAAAGCTAGATACTTAGAAATTTCCTAGAAGGTACTATGGGACGAAACCTAGCTGATGTTGGCTATGGCAATGAATTTTCAGATACAAAACCAAAGGTGCAGTCTATGAAAGAAATGATAAACTGGGCTTCATTAAATTAAAAAAAAATTGCTCTGTGAGAGGCTGAAGACAGTAAGACAAACTGTGTACTTGGGGAACATATTTGAAAAAGACATGATAAATATTACTCAAAAATATAAAAAAACTCTTAAAATATAACAACAGAAAAATGAACAACCTGTTTAAAAAACAGACGAAAGACCTGAACAGACACCAGAGAAAATACACGAATTACAAGTAATCATATGAAAATAGGTTCAGTATATATGTCCTTAAATTGCAAATTAAAACAAGGAGACAGCACTACCCACTTACTAGAATAGCCAAGATCCTAAATGCCAGTACCACCAAATAACAGTAAAGATGTGGGGCAGCAGAAAGTCATTTGTTGCTGATGGCAATGCAGAATGATGAAGCCTTATTTTTTTCTTTTTTTGGCGGGGGGAGGCAGGCAGGGTCTTGCTGTGGAGTTCAGGCTGGCCTTGGACTGGTGGTAATCCGTCTGCTTCAGTGTTCTAAGTGCTGGAATTGTAGGCATGCAACACTATGCCTGGCTGCAGCCATTTTGGAAGGCAGTTTAGTGGTTTATTTAAAAACTAAACGTACTCTTGCCATTAGATTTAGCCCACATGATCCTTGGGATTTATCCAGATGACTTTAAAATCTGTGACTTCACAGAAATCTGCACACACCTGTTCATAGCAGCTTCATAATTGTCACAACTTGACAAGTAATTAAGATGTCCTTTGGTCAGTAAATGGATAAATTGGTATATCCAGACAATGGAATGTTACTCATTGCTAAAAAGAAACAAGTCATAACCATGAATAAAGACAAATTTTAAATGTAATTTAAAGTGAAAGGGAGGCGATATAACCTGTATAATTTGAACTATGTGAAATTCTGGAAACAGCAAATTATGGGGACAATAAAAGTCAGTGATTTCTAGGAGTAGGAAGAGGGCGGAATGAATAGGCCAAACACAAGAATTTTTAGGGCAGGAAACTGCGCGATACTGCAATGGTAACTGCGTGTCACTAAACATCTATCAAATCCATGGATTATACAATGCCAAGAATAAACATTATCTGGGTGTGGTGGTGTACGCAGCTCTTGGGAGGATGAGGCAGTAGTATAGTATTGCAAGTTCAAGTCCTACCTCAGCATCTTAGTGAGGCTGCTTGGAACATAGCTTAGAGGTAGAAAGTCCCTGGGTTCAATCCTGGGTATTAGGGAAGAAGAAAAGGGGCAGTAGATGATAATAATGAGCCCATGTCAGTTCATTGATTGCAAGAAGCATACCACTGTGGTGAAGGATGTCTAGAGAATGGAGGATTGTGGGAATTGGGTATTTGGGAAATCTCTGTAGTTTTATTTAGTTTTGCTGTGAATCTAACTGCTTAAAAAAAAATACTGAGCATGGTGGGACACACTTGTAATCCCATCACTCAGGAGGCTGAGGCAGGAGGATTGCAGTAAGTTAAAGGCCAGCCTGAATTACATAGCAAGACCCTGTCTCAAAAAAATAAAAATAAAAAGTACAAGCATTGCTATGTTAGACAGTATAGTCTATGGCATGTATATAGTCAAACAGACCATTTTTTTGGTAGGAGTAGAACTCCCAGAATCAGATTCATACATATGTGGAAATTTGATATATGACAAAGATGGCATTAAAATGAGAAAACACTTCAGGCATTGGTGTCTTGCCTCAGTGAGTATATTTTGTGTAGAAGATTTGTGTTCATACCTATCAACATAATGTATGATACACTGATACTATGCTATTCCGTTTAATGAACAAAATAGTTATATATATGAGCAGTGTTGTGGGATAGAGTTAATTACATGAGAATAGTATGCTATGAGAACATTAAGGTTTAAAAAACCTGAACTGTATATGATAATGATACTCAAATTCCTAGTAATTGTTACCAAGACGAAGGTAGTATGTTTGTGATGTTGTATTTCTATTTTCTTTTTTTTTTTAAAGAGGAAAAAGACACAGAAAAGAACAAAAAACAGAGACAAACAAACAAACAACAAATCCAATGCAATAACATTATAGGTTTACAAAGCAAGATGATAGGAATTTGACACTGGTTGTAATATTGCATATCATTACCTTCAAATGGGTTGTTTATATTAACAGATATGGACCTGTAAAGTTGATCTAATCATATGAGTATTAACTTTTCTTTTCCAATAGCTAATACATTTAGTAGTGTAGCCATTTTAGCTATCTTGTGTATACATATATACAAATATATGTCTTTTTCCTTTTCCCTTCCTTCTTTCTTCCTTTCCCCTATCCCAATCACTTTTCCTCTTTGAGCAGTTACTTACCCTTACACAGTACTTATTATAGATTTTGTATTGTTTGTACTTTTTCAGTGTCTTACACTAAGGAGACAATACGGTGTTTACACATATAAGTTGGATTTATTTCACTTATGAGTATGGTCTCAAGTCGTGTCCATTTACTTAAAAGTCTCGATGCAGTCTTTCTTCATAGCTGAGTAGTACTCCATTGTATAAAAATACATCTTTTTTTCTCCATTCCTTGATTGATGGGCACTTAGGTTGTTTCCAAGATTTGGCTATTACAAATTGTGTTGCTATAAACATGAGTGCACATATATCACTGTGCTATGATGTTTTCAATTCTTCTGGGAAAATGCCCAGACGTGGAATAGCTGGGTCAAATGGAATCCCTAATCCTAGTTTCTTGAGGAATCTCCAAATTGATTTCCGCAGTGGTTGCACCAGGCTACACTCCCGCCAACAGTGGAGAAGAGTTCCTTTTTCCCCACAACCCCTCCAGCATTTGTTACTGGTTGGTTTCTTGATCTTGGCCATTCTTTCTGGGGAGAGGTGGAATCTCAGTGTTGTTTTAATTTGCATTTGCCGAATGACTATTGATGTTGAACATTTTTTCATGTATTTATTTGCCATTTGTATTTCTTTCTCTGAGAAGTGTGTATTCATCTCAGATGCCCATTTTTGGATTGGGTCTTTGAATTTTGAGGGCCTGATTTTTAAAAATTATTTGTATGTTTTAGATAGAAGTCCTTTGAGGACAGTTGGCTAAGATATTTTCCGATTTCGTGGGTTTTCTTTTCCTTCTGTTGGAGATTTCCTTTGACATGCAAAAACTATTTAATAGGACGAGATCCCAGTTATTGATTTTGGGAAGTATTTCTCATACAGTTTGATTTTTGTTCATGAACTCTCTGCCTACCCTTATGTCATTAAGATTTTTACCTACTTTGTCTTCCAGCAAATTTAGTGTTTCTGTTTTAATATTCAGATCTTTGATCCATTTTGACTTTACTTTAGTGCATGGTGATAGACATGGATCTAGTTTTAGTTTTCGGCATATGGAAAGCCAGTTTTTCCAGCACCACTTATTAAAGAGGCTGTCTTTCTTCCAATGTACATGTTTGACCCCTTTGTCAAAGATGAGGTGGCTGAGTGTGTTTCTAGTTGTGTCTGTATCTTCTGATCTATTCCATTGATCTTCAGGTCTGTTTTTATTCCAGTACCATGCTGATTTTATCACAGTAGCTTTCTAATATAATTTTAAGTTGGGGATTATGATGCCTCCTGCCTTACCTTTGTTGCCCAGAATTGCCTTTGCTATTCTAGGTCTCTTCTGGTTCCAGATGAATATTAGGGATGATTTCTCTAGCTCTGTGAGGTATGCAAGTGGTATCTTGATTGGGATTGCATTAAATCTGTATAACAATTTTGGGAGAATGCCCATTTTCATAATGTTTGTTCTTCCTATCCATGAACAGGGAATATCTTTCTATTTTCTGAAATCTTCTTTGAGTTCCTTTTTCAGAGTAATGTAATTTTCACTGTATAGATCTTTTACTTCCTTTGTTAGATTGATTCCTAAGTATTTCATTTTTTTTTTTGGATGCTATAGTGAAGGGTGTGGTTTCCCTTATCTCTCTCTCAGTGAGTTTGTTGTTTGTGTACAAGAATGCTCTTGATTTTTGAGTGTTGACCTTGTATCCAGCAACATTACTAAATTTGGTTATTACATCTAGAAGTCTTTCAATGGATTTTGGGGAGTTTTCTATGTAGAGTATTGTATCATCTGCAAATAATGATAATTTAGCTTCTTCCTTTCCTATCCTTATTACTTTTCTCTCTCTTGTCTAATTGCTCTGGCTAATGTTTCCAGAAATGTATTGAATAGGGGTGGTGACAGTGGACATCCTTGTCTTATTCCTGATTTTAGGTTGAAAGTTTTCAATTTTTGCCTATTTAATAAGATGTTGGCTGTTGGTTTATGATATATGGCTTTTATCAGGTTGAGGTAGAGACCATCTGTTCCAATTTTCTGTAGGGTTTTTATCATGAATGGGTGTTGGATTTTGTCAAAAGCTTTCTCTGCATCTATTGAGATGATCATGTGATTCTTGTCCTTGGCCCTGTTGATATGGTGTGTTACATTTATTGATTTGCATATGCTGGACCATCCTGGCACTCCTGGGATGAATCCCACTTGATCATAGTGTATAATCTTCCTGATGACTTGTATTCTATTTGTCAGTGTTTTATTGAGGATTTTTGCATCTATGTGCCTTAAGGAAATTGGTCTGTAATTTTTTGTTTTGGTTGGATCTTTCTCTGATTTTGGTATTAGGGTAATGCTTGCTTCCAGGAATGAGTAAGGGAGACTTACTTCCCTTTCAATTTCATTGAAGAGTTTGGAGGAGTGTTAGTATTAAGTCTTCGCTAAATTTCTTGTAGAATTCAGCAGTAAATCCATCTGTACCTGGGCTTTTCTTTGTTGGTATGGTTCTAGTTACATTTTCCATTTCATTAGCTGAAATTGGGTTATTCAGCAGTTTTACATCTTCTTGGTTCAGCTTTGGTAATTCATACATTTCTAGGAATCCGTCTGTTTTTTCTGTATTATTGAACCTATGAGAGTAAAGATTTTTGAAGTAGGTATTGATGATCTTCTGTATTTCCACAGGGTGTGTAGTGATTTCATCCTTTTTTTCATTTTTTATTGCATAGATTTGAGTTTTTTCTTTCCTCTTTTTGATAAGGTTGACTAGGGATTTATCAATTTTATTTATTCTTTCAAAGAACAAACTCTTTGATTCATTAATTCTTTGTATTGTTTTCTTAGTTTCAATTGTGTTAATTTCTGGCCTGATCTTTATAATTTCCTGCCTTATTTGGGCTTTGGGGTTGACTTGCTCTTCTTTTTCTAGAAGTTTGAGGTACAGCATTAAGTTGTTTAATGTGTGTTCTTTCCATTTTCCTGTTTATATATGCTGTGAATTTCCCTCTGAGAGCTGCTTCCATTGTATCCCACAGGTTCCAGTAATTTGTGTTTGCATTTTCGTTTGATTGTAGATATTGTTTAATTTCTTCTTTAATTTCTACTGTGACCCATTAATTGTTTAGGAGAACATTATTTAATTTCCATGTGTTTATGGGGTTCTTGTGGGGTTTTTTGGTCATTAATTTCCAATTTTATTGTGCTATGGCCAGATAATATGCATGGAATTATTTCAATTTCTTTGCATTTACTTAAGCATGTTCTGTGGGCTAGTATATGATCTATTTTAGAGAATGACCCATATGCAGCTGAGAATGTGTTCTGATGTTCGATGGAGCACTCGGTACACATCTACTAGGTCCATTTGTTAACAAGTTTGATTCAGTTCTGTTATTTCTTTGCTGATTTTTTTGTTTGGTTGATCTGTCCCTTTGTGACAATGGGGTGTTACATCCCTCATTATAACTGTATTATTGTTTATTTGGTTTTTCATGTCTAGTAAGATTTGTCTTACATAGTTGGGTGCTCCCATATTTGGTGCATACATATTTATAATTGTAATCTCTTCCTCTTCAAGTTTTCCCTTAACAAGTATGCAGTGATCTTCTTTATCTCTTTTGATCATCCTTGGTTTGAAGTTCACACTATCTGCAAACAAAATAGCTACCCCTGCTTTTTTCTGGGTTCCTGTTGCATGGAGTATTGTTTTCCAGCCTTTGATTTTTGGTCTGTGAGTTTCCTTTTGAGTTAAAAGTGTTTCTTGTACACAGCATATTTTTGGATTTTGTTTCTTAATCCACTCTGCCAGTCTGTTTCTTTTTATTGGTGAGTTGAGACCATTTACATTGATATTACTGATATGTACTGACTTATTCCTGTCATGCTATCTTTCTGTTGTTGGTATTCTACTTTTCCTGTTTAGTTGTTTGCCCTGCTCAGTGCTGACCTTGGGATTGTAGTTATCTTTGTCTCTTTCTAGAGTGTCTTTCAGCACTCTTTGTAGTGTTGATTTGGTGGCCATGAATTTCTTCAGTTGTTCTTTGTTATGGAAGTATCTTATTTCTCCATCAGTTTTTAAAGATAGTTTTGCAGGATACATCAGTCTGGGTTGAAAGTTGTTTTCTTTCAGGATTTGAAATACTTCACTCCAAGCTCTTCTTGACTTGAAGGTTTGTGTTGAGAAGTCTGCCGTGATTCTGATAGGCCTTCCTTCGTAGGTAATGTGTCTTTTCTCTGACAGCTTTTAATATTCTGTTCTTGTGCTGAATTTCTAATATCCTAATTATTATATGTCTGTGTGAAGATTTATTTTGGTTATGGTTAATTGCGGTTCTGTATGCCTAACTTGTGTGTATATCAGATTGTCTTCCCATGTTTGGAAAATTTTCTGCTATTATTTCTGCAAATAGTCTTCATTCGCATTGGCCCCTGATTTTTTGTTGACACTGATCAATCTTGTATTGTTTCTCTTTGCATCATCTTGCACCTGTTGAATTGTTGTTTCCTGGTTCCTTGTTATTTTAAAGAGATCCTTTCTTTGAGGATCATAAACTTCCATGCTGTCTTCAAGGTCTGAGATTCTATCTTCAGCTTCATTCAAGCGGTTTTGCCGACTTTCAGTGGAATTTTTAATTTCCTGATTATCCTTTCGAATCTGTTTCATGCATTCTAATTCTGTCTTGTGTTTTTCATTCAGAGTTTCCACCATTTTCTAATGTTCTTGTTTTTTATCTTGATCTTCTGTAGATATACACAGCATTTCTTTCATAATGCTTGTCATTTGATTTTTTTACCTGAGAGATAATTTCTGATCTGATTTCCTCTATACCTTCATGGAGTTGTTTCTTTACTTCAGTTGCTATCATTTCACAAATTTCAGTTGTGCGATTTCCAGTGTCTTCCATTTTAGTGTCTCTTGGGTTTGTTCTCATTGGGCTGGAGGACTGAGACTGCATCTTGCTCTTTTTGTTTTGTCATTTTCCTCTGGGACCTGTGTGACTGGCCAGGCAGCCTCCCAATGGATTGCACCAGAATGCTGTGCTGGGTAGAACTATAATCCTCCAGTGTCCTTGTGGCTAGCTGGGGTGCACCTTTAAGCTGTGGTGCTGGAGCCTTGTGTTCTGTGGCCTGTGAGGCTGGACGTGTGTTCCCCTGATTTACTTTGTTGGATTGCTCTGGGATGCTAGGCTGGGCAAAGCTTGTATTCTCCCAGCAACTAGCAGGGACACACCCTCAGAGTGTGTTGCCCGTGCCTAGAACCTGGCTGAGTGGAGTTCTAAACCTCCACAACCGAGGTGGCTAGCAAAGACACACCCCTGGGATGTGGTGCTGGAGCCTTGTGCCTGGCTGAGTGGAGTTCAGAGCCTCCAGGACCCAGGTGGCTAGGCAGAGCATGCCCTGTAGTGTGGCACCACCGGGACCTTGTGTCTGGCTGCAAGGAGTTCAGAACCTCTGGAGCATCAGGCTAGCCAGAGCGTGCCCACCGTGTATGGTGCTGGGGCCTTGCTCCTGGCTGGGTGGGGTTCGGAACCTCTAGGACCTGCTACATGGCTAGCTGGGCCACACCCCTGAACTGTGGAGTTGGGGCCTTGTGCTAATGGGCGGGGCTCAAATATTCCAAGACCCTTCGGCTATGCTGGT
>RJWM01017999.1:0-41838 GCA_004363535.1 Dasyprocta punctata | reverse complement strand
GTGATATAATTAAATTTACCTCTTTAGAATTGCTATAATAAAACATTTGATTAACTATGATGTCTAATTATTCTCAACTAACACAAAAAACAAGAAAGCACAACATGCTACCACTCTTTGCACAAATGTTATTTAAATAAAAACATAAAACATTAAAGCTAGAACTGAATTTGAATGCATTCTATAATGAGGCCATTTTACACTGTCAAAACACCAAAACATCACCTATTGCATTAAATCAATATTATTAATGTGAATTGAACTGCTTTTGTATGATGCATTTATAATTCAATTTATAAATCAGCAAGTTTCATATGTTCAGAAACACTATATACAATATGACATTATAATATATAGTAATTTAAATTCACACTGAATAAGCACTAATATGTTTTCCCCTAAAAGAGGTAAGAACCAACTACATCTCAGAAACACAGTTCTTGAAGATCTGGGTCCAAAGAATCAACAGCAGCAGACCAACACATGAAAGACACTTCCATGTCCTCCTATACAGGGATGCGTCTATTCAGTCATATTTTCTGAATGGCTACTGGGTGTTTGTATTGAGTAATACTATGTACCCCCAAGTCCTCACGTACTTTTGATGCAGCTAAGTCCGGTGCTTGCTTGTGATAGGTTGGCTGTCTAGTACTGGGACTGATGATGTCAGTGCTATGCCCGCCCATGGGTGGAGCTGAGATAAAAAAAAAAAAAGCAGGGGTAAAGGAAAGCGGGTCTTCTTGCACTTCCGTGCTTCTTCTCTCTCTCTCTCTCTCTCTCTCTCTCTCTCTCTCTCTCTCTCTCTCTCTCTCGCCAGTGCACCTTGTGGCTTGCAGCCACCATGAACTGTAGCCCCGCCACCCCATGCTGGCTTGGAGCCAACTAATGGACTGAAGCTCCTGAGAAACTGTAAAAATAAACCTTTTCTTCCCTAATTTTGGGTGTCAGGTATTTCGTCTCGGCAACAAGTAAAAAGTAACTAAGACAGTGTTAGACACTGGAGTTGTATAGATGATCAAGATGACATATTGTCTTTCCTCAGGGAGCTTATAATCAAATGAGGGAGATAGCTAATTAACAAGGGAACAAGTAAATTTTTAGAAAAAATTCCAATTGCATCCAGTGTAGGTGGGCAATAGATGGAGTAACTGAGAGGATCAGTTGTGATTAGCTGATCTGTAGCAATCTCCTGGAGGACACAGTGTGTAAGATGATTCCCAGAGGAAATGTTGCACCATGCAAACAGAATGGACATGGGTGCTATGTGTCATGACTCCAGGAGAAGGAAGAAAAAATGATAAGTCTCTAATGTAAATGGTTAGAATGTCCAAGGAGGTAAAAGACCAATGTGACTGGAAACAGTGAGCAAATAAAGTAGCAAGAACTCCATTTGCAAGGCAGACAAGATGGCCCATGCAGAGCCTTGGAAGGCATACTAAGGAGGTATATTTCACTCCGAGTGGAATGGGAAGCCCTTGAGGAGTGTAAGCTGTAGAACCTTTCATTTTGAGAATCTCAGGTTGAAGCAGGTAAAATCGTTAAAGATATGTGGTGGATTGACAACTGGTGGTCAACTTTTAATACCAGCCAAACTGAATCAGTGTCGTGCTGAGTGTGGATGACCCACCTGAAGATTGGTACCAACCTGAAAAGGAGAACTGGAGAGGAAGAAGTAGTGTTGTTGATTCTTCTGGGTGTTGTTGCTTCTCCTGTTGCCATGGATTCTCCTGGAGGAGCTTGTTGAACTTCTTTGCTGATATGAACATGGCTGTTCTCATCAGAGGAGGAGCTCAGGACCTTGTTGTTGCTGAGAATGGCTGTGGTTCACTTTGGGGGGCTCTGGTTCTTGCTTTGAACATTGCTTCCTGGCTTCAGAGGGGAAGATGATGTGCTGTTCAACCTCTAAGAGAAGCTTGTCACGCTGGCTTCTTGATATAAACTCAGTTGTTGTTATCATCAGAGGAGCTCAGGACCTCATTGTCACTGAGGATGGCTGTGGTACTTTTGTGGGGAGCTCTGGTCCTTACACAGAGTACCGCTTCCTGGCTTCAGTGCAGAACCCTCAGCATCCTGGCACAGATCCTTCACCCTGCTGGCACAGACTTTCTGGTTTCCATCGCTGACCTTTGGGCCTTCCCAGTGCAGATCCGTGAAACAGACTTGCATGAGACACTGTCGTGAGCTGTAGGTCTTCAGCTGGACTCATGCAGTACATTGCCATGGGATCTGGACCCTCAACTGGATTCTTTGGGGTGTTTAGTGTGTGGACAGATTTCCTATACTTTTTGTCTTTGACTCTTTGCGTGACTATTATAAACAATTGTATAAATTGTGTGTCTTGTATTAAATCATTTTCCTTGCAAACCTTGACTATGACAAGATATCATTGACATGAACACTGAGGATTCTGATACAAGAATAGAGCCTCCTTTGCTCTTGACCAAAGATGCCTTAAAGGAAGCCAGAGCCAAGGTGGTGTTTAGAAGTATGTTTTATATTATAGTTTATCTGTAAAAATTATTAAAACTATATTTCTTCACTAAAATATTCTTCATCTCTGAAGAATTTTTAAATTTCTTGCCCGATCCAGAAACATGGGACTTGTATTCCCATCCAAAACCAGTTGGCTGGGGCTGAACAGCAGCTCCATTTCTCTGTTTGGAAGGCACTGTAGTTTCATGACTATCACAATTCTCTACTCCCTTATGGCCTAAGAACTAGCCTGCTTTGCTCGTGTTACCTCTTCACAGGGACTCTACAATGTCAGCCCTTAGGACTGTCTCCTGTGCTGCCTCAGACAGATAGATATTGCCTAACTAGACCTTTCTTCACTTCTCAACCCCAGGGTGCTATATCCATTTGTTCCTCCAAGGCCACACTTAGATATGAAACATTAATTAATCTTGTCTTAGTGCTTATTTGTAGACTAGTCCTTAGATTCAATTCCATGGACCATTACAGTGGGTTTGAAACTTGTGTGTTTTATAAAGTTTCTCTCTGCAGACATCCACACTTGGACTCTGCACTGTCTACATCTACTATTCAAATCATCACTGGACCCTTGGAGGGGTTAGGTACTGTAATACAGTCAAATATTTTAGAATAAAATATATAATGTTTAAAATGCTTTGTAATCTAAGTATAAGTCTACAAGGAGATACAAGATTCTTATTATATATTTTATGTGACTTCTTGGGTTGAGATTAATAGAAGATTGTTTTTATTTTTATCTCTTTTTTGTTATCTTCCTAGAAAGTAAATTAAGATTCCCCTTCTGGGTATTTTCCTAGAAGAATTAAAAACATCATAACACACTGATACATGTGCACCAATGCTTATAGCAGTATGATTTGTAATAGGTGAATCTTGGAAACAACCCAGGTGCCCATCAACCACAGAATGGATAAAAAGACGTGGTTTTTTAACATAATGTGGTACTACTCAGCCATAAAGAAGGATAAAATGGAGACATTTATAGGTAAATGGATGCAACTTGAGACCATACCCATAAGTAAAATTAATCAGACCCATATGTGTAAAAAACATATTGTTTCACTAGTGTGAGAAACTGAACAAGTAAATAGGATCTTAAATGTACAATAGATATTGTGAATTGGGAAGAAACTTCAAAAGAAAAAAAAACTGTGATGGGGAAAGGGGAAAGGAAAGAAGGGAAAATGAAAAAATATATATATATATACATGAGATAGTTACATAATTATACAACTACCTTCTATTTGTTCCTTAAAAAGAATGTTTTGTGCTAATTATTGTTTAGGCAAGACATCATGCCTATATCCTGTACTCTGACTACTAGGAAGACAACAACACACAATGTATCAACTATTATAACTCTCCTACTATTTTGAAAATTAGCTTTTTCTCTCTCTTTAAAATAAAAAAAAGTACATTGAGGTTACTAAATCATGAGAAATGCTTCTAAATGAGTATAAGAGCATTCAGCCAAAATTTGAACATGCCTGTTGTTTTACCTCCAGAACTTAGAGCAACTATATATAGTTAGTTTCTCACAAAAAAATTTTGACTATGGATGAAAGACAGGTCACTGAACACACAGTGCAGTACCCTGCTTTGTACATATGAAGCTACAAAGTAGAAAATAAGGTGCGCTTTGTGACACAATCTCCAAAATAATGAAACATAATCTAAACCAATTTTCCCCCAAAACATCACCAATTCCTTAACTATGGTTTCTAGCTTGCACGTTGTTTTCCTAAGTATATTCATATTCTGAATCTGTAACATCCTGCAGAACAATGACTTTTGCCCATTAATTACCTTCTATAGAAGCAACGCTTCTCTCGGTTCTAGGCATACTGTTGCAACAGGTAAAGGGGCACTATACTTTGGAAATTATTAAACACTCTGGAGAGTGTGCTCTGGTAAGAAAACATTTTATGATCCCTAATAATGACACATGAAAACAGAGCTATCCAAATATTGCTAAACCCACGTCTGAATTGTGCCATCCAACCATATGCACATTCGTTTTCTTTCTTTTTTCTCTCTCTCTCTCTCTCTAAATAAAACTTCTTGAACAGAACAGACATTCATTACACTCAGTATGAAATTAAAGACTCTTGGCCCATTAGCATTACCTTTATCAATATTACACAGCAGATGACACAGCTATGACTCTTCTCTCTCTCTTTAGCTCTATCTGGTACAGAAAAACACTTAATTCTTGACAAATTAATATTGCCTTTCTAATACTTAACAAAATAATGAACAAGCAGCCACAAGAGACAGAGGTATGTTTTATTCAATTTAATTGAATAGCCAGCTTATTTTCCTGCTTGTAGGAACTAAATTTCCAATATATTCCAAATTTATAAAATGACCTGATTTCCAAGACTTGCTTAAAACACTAAGAACTCATATGACCATTTTTTCTTTGTAGGGCATTTGAGTTTGTGAAATAATAAGCAATGTGCTGTCCTGGCCACTAATGCAAATGATTTTATGAGAAAATAATTTGTCAGAAGTCAACAGCTTTAAGTTAGAGATAGAAATAAAGTCACATGAAAGGCCAAAGCGGAGCTATTTTGGATCTGTTAGCCTTATGATGGTATGTCTTAATTTATGCATCATAGAACTCTCCTTACACCACTCTGCCTATAATTGCAACAGCTCACAGTGCTTGCCTGCTCTTCAGTTTCATTCTGTTCTGGAAAAGCTAGTAAATGTCATTTTATGTAACTGGTGATTTGTTGGGGGCAAACTCACTTTACAAACTATTAGCTGAATATATTTCATCTCATTGCATTGCTAATAATAACAGCAATGAAATAAAGCTCGCAAGAGTCATAATAAAAAGTGTTTGGTGAGTTTTAAATTATCAAGCAGAATGATGTATTAACCCTGTCTATCAAACTTTCCATTACTCCCACTTGTCTATGTGAAGATAAAACTGCACATTACATAAAATTCTCCACTCTGAGGCCTTCCTTGCGACTGAAAACCCATACAGTTGCCTATCTCATGTCCATTTCTTTCCTAAGGGTCCCAGTTTTCTCCAGGAAAACAGCATGCTTAGTATTAGACAATGGATCATGTTCAACATGAATGAAACACACAGTGCTACCATTGTGCCCCATTTTCTATGCCTCATTCACAACTTGGGTTCTCCCACTTTTGGCAATAAGGCTTGGGAAGGAAGTCACTGGAGGGGTGTTTAGCAAATTTTCTCCCCTTATGAAAGAGATTTGATGTGGTTGGCACTACCTGTCACCCTTCTTGCTTCTTTGAATTTATATCTAATAACTGAAACTGTAACACCTGTCTTATGACTAAAAAGTAGGGAAGAAAATATGAATGGCACCATGTTAAGGATGCAACAGTAGGAAGACAGCTACTGGATGCTAGATGACTTTATTGACTTCTGTGTAAAAACCAGCAAAATGTTTATTTCCAGCTTTCTTAGTATGGAAAAAATCAATTTTCATATGATTAAGATACTTACTGAAGTCTTCTTTGACATACAGCTGAATGTCTATGGATATAAGTATCCTTCCATAAAATAACTCAAGACCTCTTGAAAATCTTTCCTTGTTCTTTATTGTTCTTTCTAAAGTAGTTCTCAAACACAATATAGTCTAACCACCCAAACTGTTTATCACTCTGAATTCTATCTGTGTTCCATTATAGTCTTTTATAAGTGGCTCTTCCCAATCACTGAAGTCCTTTTCCATCTTTATTTTTCCTCATCAGAAATTCTACAAGCATAGGTATATTTCATGACTCAGCAAATCCACTCTTAGGGCTACTTTCATCCCAAATGCATATAAATGTCCATCAAAAGACAAGTACATAATAACTCCAAACTGGAAGCAACCCAAAGGTTCATCAGTGGTAGAAAGAAAAATACGTGGTATACCTGCGGCAACAAAAATGAACAAACTATAGCTACAGCTACATGCAGTGGCATGGAGCGATCTCCCAAACAATACTGAACAAAGCATTTGGACACAAAGGTACTGTATTATTTAATTCATTTAAAATTTGAGAGCAGGAAAACTAACCTGCGTTGTCAGAGCAACATAATTGTATCCCTTGGGAAGGCTGTAACTGGAAGAAGACACAAGGTGAGGTACTGGGCTGCTGGTAATATTCTGCTTTCAAATCTGTGTGAGCCATGGGTGAACTCACTTGCAAAATCACATTAAGCAAGTCAAGAGGTAAACAGGGCATGGTGGCACACTCCTGTAACCCCAGTACTCAGAAAACTGAGGCAGTGAGTTCAAGATCAGCCTGGAGTATACACTGAGTTCCAGACCAGCCTGAATACAAAGCAAGACTTTGTCTCAAAAAATCTAAAGAAATGAAAAATTAAAAAAAGTAAAGTCGATACACTTATCATTGGCAAGCATATAAATGTAATCTGATTCATCCATTTTCTAACAAAATATTTTAAAATTATTTAGAAAAAAAAATCATACAAACATGTACACCAGGGTAGAGGTTGGTGTTTTCTCTCTGAACTTACGAAGGTATTAGTAGGGGGTTGGGGAGGATAGAGAAGTAGAAATGATTATTTTACATTACTTAGCAGAGAATTTGTTGAAATACTCTCACCTCTTTAGTATATCATAAAGCATGGCATGAAAAAATGATTTCACACACTTTTTATTGATTTGCAAAGTAAAAAAAATATTTTAAGTGAGAACTAAATGAAGTCTTTAAAATTTGTGGTTATTTGAGAAAAATAACGTTAATATTTGTGATTTTACAGTTGTTGCTGGGACAAGGATAAGTTGATTTTTAACATGCTGATTAGAAGAAAAATAAGGGGCATACAAACACAGTCAAATTATATGGCGAGTCTGTGAATTTCTAGAATCTTGGGGCTATGTTGACTGATATTTGCTCTTTAGGAAAAGTTTCTGTAAGATGTTTTCTTCTGGATCAGTTCCAAAAGACTATTCCAATTCATATTCAAGAGGGTAGAGATAGAAAGTCATGCTCTAAAATAAAATTACTTCCAGGAAAGCCAAAAATAATGACCTCAACCTGTAATTGAGGGAATTAAAAATTTGGGAGACCAATGCAAATGTGGACACTTAGATCATACCCAGGACAACGGGTGGCAGGATTCCAGGTCTCAGTCTCCTCTCTGAGATAATGTGCCCTATATGTAGTAGATTGCTTTCTTGAAACACGACTAGCTCATCTTTAAAACAACTGAACTGTGTTTGAAGTTCCTCTCAGCACCAATCTGTGAGACAATGTACAAAACATTAACTCTGCATTATGAGCACAGTTAGCTGTGAAGTATGTCAAATGGACTTACGGTTAACTAAGTGGCCTATAAGTTAAACTGTTGCCTCCTTACTCAGAGGTATGTTAAAGGTCTGATTATTTTACAGTGAATTTGACCCCTTAGAGGAAGATACAGGATGATATAAGAGACTGCAGCTGCTGACTTTATTGTTCTGTCATTTGGAAGAGACCAAGCTTCACACCAGTGATACTGTTCTGACCCTCTGGATGAGAGCAGAATGACAGAACAATGACAGTGATTTATCTGAACACTTGGGAATTGAAATGGCAGGTTGCATGTTCTGAGACACCTTCTGAACTGAACTCAAAATCTTTTCTAGTGCTTGACATAAAGAAGCATAACTTGCTTCTCAGTTTCCTTAGTAGTCTCCTGTCCAACCTCCGTGAAGCTCAGAAAATTTCCTTGCTCTTTCTCGCATAGCATCTCAGCTTTGACATAGAGTATTAGTTACTATACTCCAAGGTCATCTGTTTGTGCTTCATATCAGATATTTAAATATTTCCACACAGTCTGTGCAGTCACCCAGCATCTTCGTGTACAATAACAGTCACTGGAATGTGACAAGCAGCTAAAACTTTCATTTGTGTGTTCTGTACGACTGTAGCCTTGTATGCCCAAGCCACTTTCAAGTTCAATCTATGTGAACGACTTCTACTCCTTTGCAATCATTAGACTCTCATAGTCTACTTCAGTCCCTCTTCTCTAGTCTAACTACCTTTACAGATGTTACAATTTCCTTGGGTCATGATTTCAAATTCTGCTTCAACTCCAGTCATCATCTTCTAGATGCAGTCTGTGCCTGACACCCAAGACATGAAATAATCGCCTCCTTCCCACCCACGATTGTTTTGTGATCAGCAGGAAGTACAATGATACAATGTACAATATCACTGTACTCCTTCTCTCATGTGTGATTTTTTTCCATAATCTGTGTAGTACAGATTGAAATATAGCTATAATGGGGGGAGAGAGAGAGAGACATACAGACAGACAGACAAAGACACTAGTAAAGTTCTAGGGTTTGTCTGTACCTTTGAAACTGCCGTCAGAAAAACTGGGGGAATGACATTAAAACATAATTTTTACAGTCTCATTAACCATAATCCAAAAACCATCCTAACCTCTGAGAAACTCTTAACAAAAATAATACTGAATAAAGAAAGCTAAACACCAACATATACATTCATATATTCATGTGAATATATAAAATGCCCATACATACACATTTTAATCAGCCTTATTTTGCATCGCAATATATATATATAGTCATATGAATATATAAGTCTTTCTCTATCGTAAGGTATATTCCACTTAATTGACCTCCACAACTCTATGATGGAGGCAGGAATGGATTAGCAAACTCAGTTTCATATAAACCCACAAAGCTTGCCAAAATTCAGTTTATAAATTACAAAGCCCAAACGGTAACCCAATCTTTGGATTTCAGGTCCATTCTCCCTTCACAGCATTATTTGTCCTAACTAATCCACTGTCTGAATATGCAGTTTGGTTCTAAAACTCAATTTATCAAATGTAAATCTTAATGGTCCTTCAGACTCAATTACTCAAATGTGTTTCAGCTACATTGGGCAGCCTCATGGCTATTTCTGCATAGTCTTCCATGATAGGAAGGCACATAATCCTCACTTTTAAAATTGGTAACCACTTGTTTAAATTCCCGAAGTTTTTTCTAATCATGTATAGTGAGAACTAAACACTTCCATAAATACTGCCCTACAGAGACCCCATGGACTCCAGAAGTCATTAGCGGCCTCCAGTCTCCAAAGCTAATTCCAGTTTTAAGAGGAGAAATCCAAAAACAAGAAAAATCAAAGCTAAAAGATTAAACATTTGTAAAAAGTCAAACTACCCAGCCCTGTCTTCTGTCATTCCAAATTAATAGATCCTGCCACATAATGAATTGCTCAAAATATCCCATACCACATCAGACCTTCCTGATACATAAGAGGTCAGAGCAGGACAAAGCAATGTGTTTTGTTTTCTTTTTTAATTCGTCTAATGTGGCTCAAGTGCAGCTGCCCAACCCCAGGACTTGTTGACTGTCAGAGGTCATACTCATCAACAGCCCCCTCTCTCTCTTGCAACCCCAGTTTGCCTATGCCTGGGCAATTATCCCATAAGCAATAAAATGATATAATATTTATCATAAAATGACAGTCCTGTGACTTCACATTCCCTCTTTTCTCCATGCAATTTAACTACAAGATACCTAGAAAGACTGTTCTATACTTGTTCTATACTTGCCATCTTTACTGTCTTACTTTCTAGTCTTCTATAACCACTGAAATTAGACTTTCACACCAACTGCTTACCCAGGTTACCAATGACCTGCACATTTCTCAATTTCCTCAGCATGTAGAACACTAATATCCCACCATTCTGTGACCCAGTCAGTCATTGCTGGTTTATAGTTTTTCACCTAACTCCTTGTTATGGCTTGTATCTAGATGTCCCCCTAAAGCCTCATGTGCTCATAGGTGGAGGTTTTTAGAGGTAGCTGTATCTAGAGTATGTGAATATGGATTAAAAATGAACAATAAATTAGTCCACTGACTGGGTTCAGTATAGTTCTGCCTGTGAATAATGGGAAGGACCACTCTGGACGTGGGTGGCACCAACCAATAGTCTTATAGCTTGAATGGAATGAGAGGGAAAAGCAGGCACAATGCTGGTGCTCCTGTCCTACCTCCTGTCAGTCCTGCCATGGACAATCTCCCCTCTGCCATGCTTCTCTGCTCCTCTACCATCACACTGCTGAATTTCCTCCACTTTTCAAGCTACTCCTTCTGGGCTTCTTTGGCATGATTTAGCTTCCAATAGCAAAATACAGTAGTACTGAGGTTTAGTCCCTATATATCTTCCATATCAACACTAATTCCTTACTTGACTGAATTGAGGTCTCTGTACCTGAATATTACCAAATATATTGATGAATAACACATTCATTTCTACAGACTTCTTCTACATTTCAGAACTTTGTCTTTATATAGAATGTCTCGTCTCTACTCTGCATCAAATTCAATATATTTAAAATAGCATACTTGAGTTACTTTCACACAAAATGACTCTATCCTATTTGTTTTTCCATTCAATAAAAGATGTCCTTCTTAAATGAGTGCTCGAACCTAAGTATTTGGGTCATCTTTGACTCTTCTATTCTCTCAAGTGCCATTGTCAATCAACTGGTCAATCCTGTTAGTCTTACCTTCAGATTGATCCTGAATCAGATCATGTGTTACCACCAAATACATTATCCCTCTATTCCAAGACTTTCAACAAAAACTATTATAATTGATTAAATGGCCTCCCAGTTAGGGACTATTTTCATATGACAGCCACATCTCAAATATAAATGGCTTGAGCCAGGCATGGTGATACACACCTGCAATCTCAACGCATTAAGAGGGTTAGATACAGGAACACAAGTTTAAGCCTAGCATAGGCAATCTAGCACATTAGCAAGATCTTCTCAAACATTAAAAAAAAGGTTGAGCACATAGCTCAATGTGAAGACCCTAAGTTCAATCTCCAGTCCCAGAAAATACAATGATAAAATGTAAATGACTTATCACAGCTTTGTTGAACTCTCCATGGCTTTCAATAATCCAATCATCCTCACAATTATTTTCAAAGTACTTGCCATGGCCTACAGCACCAAAAATGATCTCTTTCCTACCACACCTTCTCACTTTCCTGCTGCCAAATGGCCCTCTTCACTCCTCCTGGACTATGCCAAACTTATTCCTTCTCCAGGACATTTGCACTGCTGTTCCTTGCAGTTAGAGCATGTTTTCCCTAGGTATTTACAAGTTTGCTCCTTCACCTCCCTTGCTTTCTACTAAAAAGCTATTCCCTCAGAGAAGACAGTTGTATCAGGAGTTCTTCCTTTCTCTATCTCCTTAATGCATTTACTTTTCTTTATAGCACTTACTACCATCTGACATTATGTTATATGCATGCTAGTTGTTTATTTATTTATTGTTTTACTTCTGCACTAGAAAGTCAGCTCTCAAAATAGGCATTGTTTTGCTCACCATCAAATCCCTAGCAATTAGAATGGTACCTGGAAAAGAGTAGGCCATCAATAAATGAATGAAGGAATGAATGAAATAAGCAAACTCATTACCTTGGCCCTGTGTCTTGGTACATATTTTTCCCTTTAACTAAATGCTTTTTCTCAACATCAGCTATGCAAGGTGGATTTCCATGTTTTCTTTAAAATGAAACATTTTCCTCTGAAGCTTTCCCAGCCAAGCCCCCCTGATCACATACATGTTGAAATGTACCATGAAGAGTGAGATGCAACTGCTCCTACCTTTAATCTAACACCTATCCCTAAAAACGAGTTTTGGCTTGCACTTTTGCTCCCTTCCTACATTATGAACTCCTTAACTCAGGAGCTGATCTATTTTTATGTGCCTGAAGTCCAACAAACCCTGGTTCCTAATACTTATATGAGTTTTTACTACTGTCTTTTGTCTGTAACTGTTTTTTTTTTGTTTGTTTGTTTGTTTGTTTGTTTGTTTTTACTGGCATCTGCTCTGCCTTTAAGGTAGTAACCACACCTAAAAGTAGTTCATCTGTTATTTCTGCCTCATGGATTAAAAAGGCCAGTAGGTTTCAGGAAGTAAATTCTGATAAAGTATATATTTGCTCAACATTCTCTGAGAACTAGAGGGATGCAAGTTCTCAGTAACAGAAGTTAGTCTGGACATAAGAATTTATTACCACACATTGTAAGACCCTGGTTATTAGTCATCACTGAAAGAGGTGAAACTCCTGAGATCAATAAAATTCCTTAATTTATATAATGTTATCTCATTTCATATCGTAGACTGAAAATGTTCTCTTTAATCCATGAGAATATCATCCCTTTTAAGCAGCACAAGACAGAGAAAAAAGGTTTATGTGTAACAAGATGGCTATTGAAAGATATAACTTTTTATTCCAAAGAAGTTAGTTGTGAGAAAATAGATACTCTAGGAGGACTGGATTTCACAATAGTATTTTGATAGAAGCAAGGATCAATATAATCACTAGACAGATGAAAGTTTTGAAGCTTATAGAAGTTAAAGAACTTGCTTAAGGTCCTGCACTGAGTAAATGAAAGAACTAAATTTTCAAGTCAGATCATTAGTCTCCAAATACCAAGTCTTAAAAGGACTAGATTCAACAATCCAGGCTCTTTACACAAATCTGAGGCTTGAAACATTCATCTCAAGTTTTCCAGGCTTCTGTTCATTCATTTGCCAATAACAGGGTGTATTCAATTCCAACAATGGTTGCCATCATCCAAATACCATGACTGTGCATTTTGAATCACATGCTATACATGATAACTACTCTCTCGTCATCATTAGGTTACAACGTAGGTATTACACCTTGTGTTGTGATAACGATAGCAAAGTGCACTGGAATTGATGAAATATGATCATGGCAAAAAACTTTGTGTGGTAGGGAGCTCAATGAGAACAAAGTTTTCTTTAGTTCTAATGTATTTCCCAGCTACTGCAGTGAGCTGAGTGTTTTCAGTTATAAGGAAACTTTGAGGGAAACTCAGGTGACTCGGGAAGTGAAGCTGACACAGATCTGAAGTCACTGGACAGTCACAGCTCTACCTTTTCTCTTTCATTTAATTTTCCTCTTAAAACTTCTGGAGGCAATTGCTTTAGGTTTATGTGGTCGCTCTAGATTGGCTCAAATATGAACCATTCCCTCTCAATTGAAAATGGGAGATTAAAATGCAAGCATTTACAATTCCTCTAAGAAGGGAGGGAAAGATGTATTATGAACTCAAAAGGAAACAGAATCAGACTTTGGATCCTTCTCAACTGTCCTTATGATACTGCTATTACAAAAGACCTTCAACTATTATACGTAATTTGAATTATGAATGTTGTCTTAGTCACTTTCTCATCACTGGAACAAAATACCCAACACTCATCATTTAAAAGAGGAGAAGTTTATTTTGGCTTATGGTTTTACTCCATGGTCAGTCAGTTCCAAGGAAGAAACAGCAGAACAGAGAGGCATGAGGGACAGAGTTGTTCATGGCAACCAGGAGGCAACGAGAGAAGGACGAAACTTGGAATGAGATACATTCTTCAGGTGATGTCCCCAGTGACCTGCCTCCTCATACCAGTCCCTACCTCCTAATAGCATTTTCAGCTCTGATCGCATATGTGAATTGATTCAACTACAGTGCCCCCATTATCCAGTCACATTCCAAAAGCCCCACCTCTGAATACATGGGATGTGTGGGGGACTTTCTAGATCTAAACCATAACAAATACCAACTCATGGCCTGGAGGAACACATACTGAAACTATTATGGGAGTTATACTTGAGGAACAAGGGATTCAGAACTGAGGTTCTGAGTTCTTTTTTTGTTTGTTTGTTTGGTTTTTTTTGGTACTGTGGATCAAACTCACAACATTGTGTCTGCCAGGCAGGCACTTAGGCCACTGAGCTAAATCCCCAGCCCCAATTTTTGAGACAGGGTCTCACTATGCAGTTCAGGCTGGCCTTGCACTCAGTTTGTAGCCCAGGCTGGTCTCAAACTCACAACGATCCTCCCGCCTCAGCCTCCCAAGTGCGGGGATTAAAGGCATGTGCCACCACACCCAGCTTTCTAATGAGTTCTAATCATTTTTCTTCTCCGGTAATGTTTTATTTCTTTATTTAAAAAGAACATAAATAAACAGGACACAAAGTTACCAATTTGTTCTGAGGCTCAGTTTAACAGAGTTTATTATATTATTCCTTGATGATAACTTTACCTTAAGAACAATTTTTGTATCCTATTTCTTCTTTTTAACTCCAATGCCAAGAACATAATTGCCAGTTGAGCTCAGGCTGTCGATAAATACCACGTTTTGTAAAACAAAATCGTAACAATGACTCAACTAGGACTGGAAAAACTACAACAAGTAGAATATTTCCTGATGGAATACTCCAGAAAACAAGTTAGTTAATCCAATTAACTGAGCACATACAAACAATCATAGAAGCCAACAGTAATTATCAGAAAAGCTATCCTAAAAAAAGTATATGGGAGAACTTAATCTCTACTCTGAACACAGCAGTCTCTTGTAGAATGCTGGTATTATAGTTTAGATCAAGATTGTCCCCTAGAAGCCTTGCATGCCCAGAAACAGAGTTTTTAGAAGGTATATGAGTTATGGGTCCACTATAGCTGACTTTGCTGCTAGGAGGCAGGACCTTGTTGGAAGACTACCACTGGGCATGTGACCCAGAAAGTTATATCTCTCTTCCTGGCTTGCCCCTTCACTCTTTGCTTCCTGTCCTCTATGATGTGAGTAGCTCTTCTCTGCCTGAACCCTTCTAGCAGCCTGTTTCTCCTTGAAGCCTGCTAACTATAGACCCAAACAGCTGAACCTGTGAGCCAAAATAAATCTCTCCTCCATTCTAATGCATTTGAGATATCACTAACTCCTTAGGATTAGTTGGGTCCACCTATTAACTCCTTTACCAAAGTATGCAATCTTTTATAGTGAGGTTCATTCAGGCCTGTTACTTGGTATATAGTGTGGGTCTTAGTAATACTGATTGCAAAAGACACATAGATGAAGCAAAATACCATAATATCTTTGCTTTTCCAATCTCAAAATACTCAATTCTTTGCACAACAGGATAACCAATGAGCTGAACTTTAAAATTCATATAACTAGAAAGATACCTCTTTGGAACTATAGTATTACCAGGAAGTTGAAAGCTAACACCACAAAGCTTTAACACTGGGAGGAACTAGTAACACACTCAATTCCTTGTGCTTTTTTTTTTGCGGCACCGGGGATTGAACTCACAGCCTCCTACCTGCCAGGGCAGGCGCTTAAGCCACTGAGCCAAACTCCCGGCCCTGGTTTTTTGAGGCAGGGTCGCACTATGTAGCTCAGTCCGGCCTTTCGCCGCGTTGTAGCCCAAGCCGGCCTCGAACTCACAACGCTCCGCCTACCTCAGCCTCCTGAGTGCTGGGATTAAAGGCATGCGCCACCACGCCCGGCAATTCCTTGTGCTTTGATGAAAGATTTCAGACAAGACACTTGGGCCATCTCACACAATAGAGGTAGAGATGATTGCAAACTGATACTGTTTCAGAGGGTGAAAGAAGACACAGTCAGGCATGAAGGTGGGCCAGCACCAAGATGGCAGCTGTGTTGAACTAGCACTCAGGTTACAATTATATGACTGAGTCTCAGGGAACATTCTTTCCTTCCTCCTAGCTCACTGTTTGAGCTGCTTATGTAGATTTTTCTGTTTTGTTTGTTTTGAGACTGTGAGGTATTTTTTCTCCAAACTCTTACCCATAGAATGGGCTTTGTACTGGTCCTAGGCTTTATCAGCGTGCTCAGAAGATGTTACATTCTCTTGGGTTAAGGTTTGAAACCAGAAGCTGGTGTGGCCTTTGTTGATAGGTAATGACCAAGGAAAAAAGGGAAAAAAAATCACACCTTTGCTTTTTAAGTAGCCCCCCAGATACCTGTTTCAAAGCCTACTAATGTCTAACTTTCTGCCTAGCAGAAATTTTTAATCCCTGGGATAAAGATTAGAATTTCCCTTCTTTTCATGGGAATTGGTTTGTTTTAAATGGACCACTCTGTCAAGCCTTGTAATCATACAAATAGAAGTCGATTTCCTCTCCTTTTTCTTAGAATTTTCCCTCCTCCATCATGATGGCAAATTCTTCCATCTGAGATCTTAAATATTTTTAGTGTTTTCAACTGCATATGTTTTGAGTTAAACCAAGCTCAGAAGCAGTTAAAGAACTTCTTCCAGCAATTAGGCTGTCCTGTTTGAAAATCCTTGCTTAAAAGATCTCTCATACTAGTCTGTGAGAATCAGTGAGAGCAGGCCATGCCAAAAAGACCAGGCCAGACTAATCTCCTTTTCAGTCTAGCTTGAAAGAAAGTTGATAGGAAGGTACAGTGCTACTGAGCTGGACTCATGGTATCCTCATCTGATATTTAAAGTGGAGTAACATAAACATTTAGAAATGTACTGATGACTATTGTGGTTGCTTTTTCTAGGGGAGCAGTAATTTAGACTATGTCCTATGGTAGGGGTGAGTGTTTCTCTTAAAGGACATGGATGCTCCACTCTCTGTTATGTGCAATAAAGAAGGCAATGACCCTTTACATGGGAGTAGAAGTAACTTTATTGTCTCTCTGGAGGGAATGAAGAATACTCATAATACCAAGGCAGGCTGAGGGGAAGTGGGAGACAACGAGAGACAAGCAGAGACTCTCCTAGGGAATGGTATGCCCTCTGAACCACAAGAAGAGTGACAGCCAAGATTCATCTTTAGATTTCCATTCAGTGACCTATTATACACTTCTGTTCCCCTCCAGAATTTAGTAAATTCCTCCAAAGACCAACACTGGCTTTTCTTCAGATTGAAAGAGGACAGCAGCAAAGTTCTTGCCATTCCAGTGCTTCAGTGAAAGGGTTTGTGGAGATAGCAATAAATACAGAACAAATCTGTGGAGTCTATAAACACCCATCAGTATTTCCTAGATTACATGGTGATGGAAATCCAGCAGAGGAATGGAAAATCAGCAATTTACTGAAGAGGCCTAGTTGTCAGGATTTAAAAAGAAAGTGAATTTACTTTTCAGTTACAGGCTAATGAGGTCAAGAATTACCTGCTGAAATCTAAGTGATGTGTTTTCCTCTATCCCAATCTTCTAGATAACCTACCAACATGGGAAAGAGGTGAATATTGAGCACGATGGAATAGTAAGAATAAGTCAAATATCATGTGGGCCGCTAAGTGGTACTGACATTATGCTTAATTCCCAAATTACCAAAATTACTTAAAAGAGTACCATCAAAATTATCTGTTAGAGAAAAATTAATCCCAGTACCACTATACATCTGTTTCTATAAATGAAGTCAAATTCAAAAAAATTGTAGAGGTTCTCTGAATATTAAAGTGAATTTAATAGTTTTATGTAAATAAATAGTCATCCTGATAAACAAAATTGCCTACATATATTTGGTGGTTGCTTTTTACCAAAATAAAGGCTTATCTTAAGTAACACAGAAAACCTCAACATACAGATCAAAATTTAAATATATGCAAAGGTTTACTATTGGTGCACTATTTGGCTATAAATTAAGAGGAAGAATAAGTAGGATAAATCACACACTAATACCATGCATTTGGGATTTGATGACACTAAGAAGGATGAGAAGCAAGAAAAAGAAGAGCGGAAAACATTACTTATTGCCTCCATGCCCACTGTCTCATAGGTGTACGTACACAGTAATATATTTTATCTTCAGATCACCCTAAACACTAAGTGCTATCACTAAGCCCCATTTTACATATAAAGCACAGGAAAACCAAGAAACTGCCTCAGAATCACGCAGCCAATGAATGCCAGAGGCAGGATATAAATTCCAGGTATGTCTCCTGTCTTAGTTACTTTTCTGTCATTGCTGAGACAAATATACCTGACCTAAAATTAAGGAAGGAAAGGTTGATTCAGCTTACAGTTTTCGGAGGTTTCAGTATCAGCTGACTCCAAGGCAGGTTGGCTGGCAGAGGGGCAACAGTTCAAGGCAGAGGAAGACAGCAACAAGAGCAACAGGGAAAGAAAGCCTCTTCTCCCCTATATTGTAAGCAGGCTACCCAGCCCACCACCGCCAGAGCCTTTCTAGCACTTGCATCATCTCCCTACCCTCCTCTTGTGCCTGCTCAGGATATTTACAAAATGAGGCCCCTGACCCCCTGCTTAATCACTTGGTTAAACTTCTAAACTTCTCAAGCTGACACAATGTTTCAACCATTGTATCTCCCAAGGCCTCCTTAACCTCCAAAGGTCCTGCCTCCTGCTGTATCACAAATGTGTGCTGGAGGACTACCTGGAGGCCTGGAACAAGCTGTATGTCCTATGAAGGTATAATTTCAGTGCCAGATTTCAAACATAATGTATGTAATCTTCACTTTAGCCTTGAACACTTCTTATTTCAGCACCAATGACATGACCTCAGGAGGGTCTGTCATTCTCCTGTCACATTAACTCAGAATGTAAAAAAAACAAGCAAAACTTCCCCTAAACCAACCCTCTCTCTTTCAATTCATACCACTTTAATTACTCACAAAATGTTTCACTTATTCTTCTCCTTCCAAAACAGAAATTTTCCTTTTCTCTGAACTTGCAAGATGCTCCTTATCATTTGGTTCCATTTTGGCATGTAAACATAGACCAGCATCCATATTTATATCTTTGAACGTTATACACTGTGAGAGCTAATACACATTCTCCCCTGTTCTACATGTACATCTTGACCCACAAAAGCAGGTGTTTCTGTGTTTTCCAAAGCATTGAGAACAGAGTCTTGATTTGCCATTCCCTCTTATGACTTCTTTGCTAAGAAGAGGAAAATCTTGCCTGATAGGTGAGACCAGAGGGAGAAGATGGGGCAGATAAGGCCTGGCCTGCCCTGGATTTCTCCAAGGGACAGCTTGCCCAAGGCTGGACCTACAAATGAGCTGTCCAGTGGGCACCTAGACCTGCCTTTATAGGAAGATGCAAATTCCAGATTTTTCTGACTCTCACTTGAGCTCAACAAGGATGAGGCTGGAGTTTTCAGCATGGGGTGGGGGGTCTACTCCATAGATGTAAACCTTCCCTCTAGTGAGTTTTATAGGTCAAGATTTATTTTTGGGAGAAAGCTCTTTAGGTTGAGTTTCACCATTTTCCAATCTACTTTACAATAATTCAATAAGAAAGTAAATGCATTTAGTAGATGTCCACTTGATGACAAGTTCTATTTTTCTCAACTGTTTTGAATTCACAATTAAGGAGAAAAGCACAAGGAAAGAGGAGAAAGAAAAGTGATTGCTGATATACTCTACCAAGCCCACCGCACACCAAGATTTTCACACAAGGATATTTATCACAACAAAATCTATAGAAAGGCATAGAAAAGTGGGTGTAACCTAAATATTCAGCACCAGTGATTAGGCTCAAAATTATATCCTAGTAAGTAATTTAAAGTCATTTTTAGGAAAATCTTGTATAAAATGACACATTGGTTAATATTTTTAAATATAGGTAAGTTTAAAATCTACAAATGAGCCCTAATTTCCCTCTTACCTACATCCTGATTTATATATAAATAAAATCAGTATGTACAAATCATTAGATACAGCACATAAATGCATTTGCACATACATGTGCACAAGCATATACACAAACACACACTGACCAACAACAAAAGAAAAAGAAAGCTACTTTCCCCACCACTTCAAAAGCATCTTTTCCGAAGAACCATTATTAACAGTTTCTTTTAATTACTTTTGTAAAACAAAATTGAAATATTTCAACATTTATGATAACTGTTTAATCCTATGGGAATAAAACACGGCATAATACTTTTGCGATAACATTTGTCTACAATGCACACACACACACATAACTATACACTTAAAATTTAGATATAGATGCCCTTAAAATTTAGTATTTTCAGGATGAAATAAATGTACATGGACAGATAAATCTTCACTTGGAGAAGCCACACTTCGCTTATTTGTGTTATATAAAGAAATATGCTATCCTACCAATCTCATGATGAGATTAGCAAGCCAAAGGCCAGAGATAATGGCTAATGTTCTTCATTTTCCATTCTGTGGCAGATTTAGAAAATGCAACACCCACTCTTTATGTTACTCCTTACCATTTCCAGATAATTCTCAAGCTGTTTGTGAATACAGAACTGTTATCAGGCTAGGTTAGCACATACCACAAATCCCCTGAATTTTTTATCTCAATTAATCTTTTAGCCTCAGCTTTTGAATAGCTGTAACTATAGACACATCCACTTCCTCCAGTCAATGTGTTGTTTACGGAGTGCCAGAATAGGTTGAGGGTGAATGGATCATCACTATGCATTTGAGAATGGCTACATAAAGACTAGATCCGCTGCACACCCACAAATCCCTAAATGTCAAGGTCAGACACTGAACCAACATCACGATTCACTGTTTCTCAAGTTCCTCCAAGTTAAGCAAATAATTAGTGCCTTAGAAATGATGCAGTTAGCAACAACCCCTCTCCCATCAAAAAAGAGATTCATTTTGTGCCACTAAGTTTTATTTAAAGACCATGCAATCGCATCCCAGCTGGCTTCATTGAAGCAACAACGTGGGCAATCAGTAACACCAACTGCAATGCTATCGTTTCTATAAACAGTAATGAGTGGAGGGGGTAGGATGGTACTAGAAGCTTATGTATAAACAAGACAAATAATTTCAGCAAGAAAGATTATCTTGGCAGCTTCACAGTATCTTTCTGATTGGCATCTGAGGAGATTCAAATGCCCTGTACTTAATGGCATTAGAAGAAATATTCAGACATGGCATTCATAACACGATGCAAGAAATTAGCATGGCATAAAGACAGCAATTGTGTACAACTTGAACAAAGAAAAAGAGCTTCATTGTTTCAAGACGCCCATAGAAATCGAGAGAATGGATCTATAAGTACCCCCTGGATGTCCTTTTATATCTCTGGTATTACAGAACAGAACTTGAACTTGAAACTTTCTAAGAAGCTGACATATTACCATGTATCTGGCTGTGAATAAATGTGACATGCTACAATAGGAGCAGAGGAGAGATATAATATAGATAACTAAACAAGATATCTGAGCATGGGCGATGTTAAGGAGGCTTGAATTGGGTTGTAGGATAATTGCTTTTGTGAAAATTACCTTTTTTGATATCTTCATCTTATTTTCATTCAAACACATTCTTCCAATGAAATGCACAAAAGCATTACTCCCTTTCTTTACGGCACTCATAGGGCATCCCCTAGCATTAGTTTTTGAACTCCTGGATGCTTTTCAAGCTCAGGAATATTAATACGAATTCTAAAATGAAATAATTATTCCTTCCTTGAAGTGATTCTATCAAACATTAAACCGGTTAAGATTTGTTAACCTGAAACAAATTGAGCCTTGCAATTATTTCACTTTGGGCATATATCCTCCCATTACATACTTTTGCTTGTAAGTACAGTATGTATTTCCTGGTGGGCCCATACTACTTAACAGAGAACCTAGATTGTTTGCTGATCTGTAATATGGCAACTCTTAAAGCCAAAACATGCATTTTTATTGTTCGCTTGTTTTTCTGTTTGAAAGGAAAGGGCAGAAAGAAAAGAGAAGTACTTTGAGGGAAGTTAGTTGACATGATATATGGATTCTAGGCTTTGGGAAAAGTCTGTTTTCCTTCCTCTCTTCTCTACTAAATTTAGAGCCAAGCAAATGCATTGTTGGTCCATGGCCTAGATGGAAGCATTGAGTCCAGTCCCTCCCAATGAAAAGTGCTACCCTGATTTTATTTCCAATGAACACATTCTTAGCTTACAAAGTTGAAGAAGAAAAACACTGCTTATTTGCATTTGCCTGCAAAAACTACTGATGAAATATACTATACACATTGTCCCTAATTTTCAGGTAATATAGCTAATTCTTTTCCATGCATGATTGGGAGAATCAAAAGGTAATTCATACATTTCAGGGAAAGGAGAACAGATTAACTGATTCATAAAGGTTACTACAATTAAATAACGGCTTTCAAATGATAATCACAAAGTATCTTGAGGACAGAGATCCATTACATCTCCAGTAAAGAAGTAATTATCACTTAAAGCAAATATACCAACTAGACAAAGGCCCACACAAAACCTAGACAGTTTGTGGATCTAAAATATGGCAAATCTTAAAGCCAGAACATGTGTTTTGATTGCTTATTTGTTTTTCTTGTTAATTTACTAGAAATGTGATAACAAAATCACATATTTTGGTTTGTGAAACTAATTATTGAAAGACTCTGAATGAAACCAGTACATTTATTTATAATATGCTGAAGATGACACCATAGACAACTTGTAATGTTTTGACCAGAATCCTAAATATAACCTAGAAATCTTCCATTAATTTTTATTATTGTAGGCAGCACTGCCTTGTATCAGTCAGAACAGGGTAGATAACAAACTACCTTAAAAATAAAGCTACTTACAGAGAGAGCCTTTAACCTTTCATTTGTACTAAATGTCCATCATGGCTCCTGTGGTGGGGTCCTTTCCATTGTGGGTCCTCAGGGACACAAGCTAACAGAGTGACTACTACCTTCCACATCAGCAATAGCAAACAGCTTGACGTGAATTGTGCTCTGGACAGTTTAAACTTTCATCTGTGAGTATGTCACATCTATTTATGTTTCATTGGCCAATGCAAATAATGTAGCCACCTCTAATTTCTAAGGAAAGTGATAATTCTATCCTGCAATGGACCCAAAAGGTAGAGCCAAAATATCGGGTGGAAAGTGTTAATGACAACTCCATAGTGAGGAAGTGAATAGTATGAAAACAGTCAAAAGACATGAACAGACACAGATGGCAAGCAAGCATATGAAGCTACTCAACTTGATAATGCCCATTAGGGAATTGCAAATTAAAGCAGGGAGATATCACCACACACCTACTGGAATGACCAAAATCGAAACATCCAAACATTAAGCTCCAGTAAGGATGTGGAGCACCAAGAATTTGAATTCATTATTGGAAGAAATGCAAAATGGTACAGTAACTCTGCAATTTATGTCCATACAAAAACATTTACATTGATGTTTACAGAAATTTTATTCCTGATTTCCAAAACTTGAAATAACCAAATTGTCCTTTAGTAGGTGAATGTACATTAACTGTGGTACATTTGAACAATAGAATATTTTTCTATTGTTTGAAATGAACTATTAAGAAATGAAAGATATTAACTATTAAATTATGAAAAGACAGAGACAGAACAAAAATGCATATTACTAAGTGAAAGAAGTCAATGTTTTAAAAAGTATATACTCTGTTATTCCACCTATATGTAGTCTGGAAAAGGTAAAAGTATGGAGACAATGAAAAGATCAGTGGTTTGTAGGGCTAAGGAACACTGAAGAATGAATAGGTAGATTAAAGAGGATTCTTTGGACAATAAAAATACATTATAAAGACAGATACATGCCATTATACATTTGTTCAAACTAACGGAAGGCACAAAACCAACAGTGAACTCTAATGCAAACCATGGACTCTGGGCAATAATGATATGTCAATGTAAGTCCATCAATGGTGACAAATGCACCCCTCTGATAGAGGATATTGGTAACAGGGGAGTATCACTGTACCTTCTCAATTATGCTGTGAACCTAAAACTACTCTAAAGAGATTACACCTATATGAAATTCCTAGTAACTAGTACATTTCCACAGAACAGTCACTTATCAATTTGTTTTCTAAACCCACCCCAAAACAAATAAACCAAAAAAGAAGGATAAATTCTTGAACTTTTGACATTTATATTGAGAATTTCATGCAAAACAACAAAAGTGTTTTTAAAATAAAAGCCATGAAAGAATAATTGGCATTTTGTATGTCAAATAACTCATTTATATTAATCATTGGGGTATCATTGAAAGGGTAAAGAATTTTAAACTTATGATATAAAATCCAACTCAAAGATTCTACAATAAAAGTAATCACTATGAATAAATAATAAATTTCTTTTAGTAAAGTTTTACAAAACGGAATAATTGAAGGTAGTTACCTACTAAAATTACTCATTTCAAAATTTAAACAATTTTTTAAAACTGAATACACAACTTCGAAAGGAGGATTTTGGTGTGTTTTGTTTTGTTTTGTTTTGTTTTTTGGGGTTTTCTGCTTTGATAGATTTCTGAAGACTGAACTTAAATCTAAAATGTTCTCAGTTAATAAACATGTTATTTAATTTGTTAGAAGGATCTATTACCTACATCTTTAAAAAAAAAAAAGCAAAGAGATTAAAAGTGAGATGGATACGTTCAAGTACAGTGAGTTCCAAATAATTGCTTAATACTCATTATAGAGTATGCTTTCTTGGGAAATAGACTTACAACAAATAACTACTTTTTTTATTTTAAAGAAAAAAGAAAAAAAACAGAAAAATCAAGAAGCAAAGAAATCAAAACAACAATGACCAAAAAAAACCAACAATAGCTATACAAGTTTTCAAAACAAGACAAAAGGAATTTAACAATGGTTGTTATATTGCCTATTGTTATCTTCAAAATAGTTGCTCAGTTTACTAGGTACAGGAATAAAACAAGACAGTAAAATGGAATAAAACATTGAATTTCAAAAACAACACAAAAGGAAATCTTGCACAGTTGTCACAGTGCATACTGCTATCCTCCAAATAGATGCTGAGACCACCAGCCTTAGACCTGCAAAGTCAATCAAACAATACAAGTACTATTATTATTATTATTATTTTACTTCAGTTGCTATCAACTCAGCTTGACTTTCTCCCAATCAGCCCATTGCTTTATTGGGTGGTGGGGAGTGCACTGCTCCTGTCTCTTCTCATCTCCCAGCCCACACACTAGCCAGCTCACCAGAAGGTGTGGTTGGGCTTCTTGATTCTCTTCCTACTCCCCATCTGAGGTAGGGGCAGCCACCACGGGGCAAATAACTACTTTGTAATCAAATATCTGTTCTGGAATCGGTTCACTTTCCCGTTGAGTAATTAGACCCCAGACACCTTAGATATGTAAGCATGTGATGCAATTTGACACTAAGTGGGCAGTTGTCACTAGGATGCCCTTACGATACTTGAAAACAATGGCTGAGTGTGGGGGCTGTGCTACTGGGGTCTGTGCCTAGTTCCCCAGTCTCCCCGATGAGTGTGCAGCGAAGGCCCAAAAAACTAAGACAAGCAATATGATCTTTAGGGCTCCAGGAGGACCAAAATCCACTGCAGAGTTCATAACTCTGGTGGCTGGGTGAGACTGCCTCAGGGCAGCCAGTATTTATTCAAAACAAGGAAGGGGTTGAAGTGGAAAATGCAGGAAACCTCAGTAGGAACTTGGGAGGGGTTCAAGGACCCCTCCAAGCAACAGATGATGCGAATTAAGGTTTCCAGGTGTCCTCACCTGTGGCTCCCCCATCCCCAGGCACCTCCTCAATCTCAGTTCAGTCATGCCCTTGCCACGCCACAGCCCTGCAAGTGCATTTATTTGGCTTCAACAACTCCAACAGCTGAGTTTTAGTTACATGTTTTTAACATAATTAATTGATGAGTTACTTCTGCTCAAAATGATTCAATTCCACACTAAGGAAATCAGATGTGATTGTTAGTTCCATTTTGAAAATTGTATAATCCTGTATACTTCCAGGTTGAGGATCCTCTAACTTAGTGAATACCACAGATCAGTCATAGCTATATAGAGAATAAAGGTGATTTTCTAGACTAACAGTGATAGCGCAAGAAAGCAAGGAACATATGTACATTCATACACATGCACACGCACACACACATCTACACACTTATTTACAAGTATTCTAGGGATTTGCTATAAAGTGCTGCCCTCTTCATTCAGGTTGAGCCCAATTCAGCTTTCTCTAGAGACTGGGTATTAAGACAGGAATCTCACTTCTCCAAAATTAGGGAGGCTTTGGCTGCCCAAGTGATGAGAAATGGACAACACTGACCTCTTTAATAGAATGCCTCTGCTTTCCCTTAATTACATCTTCAGAGGAATAGGGACAAGCACGAAAGCTATTGTTTCAACCATTTCTCTTTTGTGAGCCTGGCTCTCTGGAAAAGTCCCTTCTCTTGAGAAAAATGAGCCTCCTTTACACTCCTTTTGAATTTGAAATACTTGAAACTTAGTATTTAGCAGGTTAATAGAAATGCCACACATCCCCAGCAAGAATGTTTAGAAGTTTAAATTTCTTACCCATCTTTTAGTGAATGGGTTCCCTATGCTTAAAAATCATTTTATTTTGATAAATGAAAAACAAAAAAAAGAAAGAGAAAAAAGAATTATAAGAGACTGATAATTTAACACCCTTACAACAATTTAACTCTATCCAAGACAGCATTGATTTGATAGCTCAACTTATCTCCACCCTACTGAAGTACAAAGGATTTACAAACTAATGTAATGAATTATTAAACAATACATTATTGTTTGGTAAGAGGAAAGTTAGGATAAATAAAATATTTTAACTATACTGAGAAGTTAAAAATTAATCATTAGTTTTACTTCCATAACCCCATTTATTTGATAACATCTAAATAAAACACTGAATCATCTATAATTCCAAAAAATTCATCATCTGCTAATAAATCTCTTCACCTATTATAACAAAATAAGTTCATTCCCTCCTGTGATTCTCATTTCAACTGTAAAATAGTGGGGAAGTAGTTCACATGAAAATCTGTTATTACATGTTTAAACTGCTCAAAATATTACTGTATTTCTTTTAGGCAATTTTTAAAAATTGGAGTGCTTAATCTAGTTCATTTTTTATGATTTACTCCATGAAAAATTTCTGAAGTCTTTACTCCAATTTGAACATAAACACTGGGCATACCAACATTACACACAGAATTGCTGTGAAGTCATGCTAATGACACAAGTCATGTAAAAGAAATCAACTGAAAATAAAAGACAACAATAGTAGTATTTAAAATTTACTAAGCAAGTTACACATGGTAAATTTAAAGCCCTTAGAACAGTGCCTGGCATACATTGAGAGTTCCATTAAGTCTTTTGCTATTATTAATTCATTCAATCTTTACAACAACTTACAAGATAGGTATTAATCATATTTTAGATTTATGCATAAACTGAGAAATAGAAAGCCCCTATTAATTATACACAGTCATAAACTAAAAGTCACAATTCAAACAAAGGTAGTATAATTCCAGAAACACTTAGTAAACAACACTATCTCTTGAGATTTTATCATTTTACAAGAATTTCTCTAGAATGATAGTTCCCAAAAATAAAATATCTACTCCACAAAGTAAAAACACAGGTATAAATAAAACAGAAAAGTTCTCATAGAATCACATGTTAAATCAAGGCAGATGTCAGATATAGAAACCAGGCAAGAGTTACCATTTCCAGTCTTTCTGATACAAATCATAAATTTTAAAGATTTGTAGTGATTTATTGACACTATTTTGTAACCAAATCTCCTAACTCTGAGTAAGTCTCCTGTATGCAACAATCTATGCTGTCCAATCATACAGGTTAATCCTATTAGGGTCTGTTAGCATTTGGAAAACTGATGACAAGTTATTTGACTATCTTACCTAACTGTTCATGAGGAAGTTCCCTGTTTTAATTACACACAATAAATACTTTAAAATTTTTCATATCAAAGAAACCAATCCCTGTTACAATCTATTCACGTTTTCTTTAACATAGACCTGAGATGAAACACTATTAACATATATTCTACTATCTTCCTGAAATACAAAATATAAAAGAGTAAAACTTAGACCTGAAACTTTTTAGTTTAAAATACGATACGATGTGCTTTAGCACTTACAAATATGGTGGCAAAACAAAAAGAATGTCTAAATAATCTGAATTACACAGTAGTAAAACCATGAGAACTCATTGCTAATTTCATTTTGAAGAAGTGTGTTCTCATATTTCACATACAGCTGAATGATCTAATAAGTTCCTGACAAAATAGCGTTATTTTTCATTTTGACTAGTGAGTAACCACAAAGCCAAAGTTTTAGAAAGGATGAATGAAACCTCGATGCCTTTTAATCTTTCCAAATATAATTTACATAGCTTCAGAACAGTGAAAATAGATGCCATTATCAAATGAATCTGATCCCCCAAAATAACACACAAAGTTTCAAACACAAAACCTATTATAATGACGTTTTGAGTAACAAAGTTACTTGAAATTTATGGATCCCCAAATATATTCTGTTCCAGAGATACTTTAGACACCGCAATTTTTTTGTTTTGTTTTGTTTTGTTTTTGGTACCAGAAATTGAACTCAAGACCTGGAGCTTGCCTGGCAGGCTCCATGCTCCTGAGCAATATCCCCGGCCCACTCCCAATTTTCAAAAAGAAAAAAAACATAAGATACTGAATTAACACCTGTGAGATAAGTGGAATTTAAAATTTTAAGTAAATAAGTAATGGAAAAACAGCTGTGAAACAGTACCTCTTTTTTGAAGGTTTCAAGAAAATAGAATCGCTTACTTGCTGTTAATTTTGTTGTTTTGTTTTGTTTTTAATGTGCAATAATATTACAAGTCATCCAAAGAATCTGATTCCCTTTCTTTTCCTCCCTAAAAAGGCTAGGGCTAACTGGGCCTCTCCTACTTTAGCACCGAGGACAAACGTTTCTGGAACTCCATGGAAAACTTAGGCCCCAAGACCGCCAGAGGTCTACTTTTCAAACACAAAGAACATCAGAGACACTACCTGCCTTGCCAGCCACCTGTTTAAAAGTCCCCTCTCCTGTCCAAGGCAGCAGCGACTTCTCGCAGGAGACACTGAATAGCTCCAAGTCTCACGCTGCCCTCGCAAATCACGAGGCGCGAGGCTCGGGGAGGTGCGAAGCAGGTCACCGGCGCCGTGTAAAGAGACCCGGGGTCCCGCGCGGACGCCTGGCGACAGCGAGCGCGCTCCCCGGAGCGCAGATGACTTCAGAGGTTTTCAAGACGCGCGCGCGCTCACACTCACTCACACACACACACACACACACACACACACACACACACGGACGGTGGGGCCCCTTGCTCGGCCAGTGCGGCAACGCCTTCCTTCCCTCCCCTCCAGGAGGAACAAGGGAGAGGAGGGAGGAACCCAGGGCCTGGGGCGCACGGCGTTGAGGCGCACGGACAGGGCTGGGGGGCTGGGGAAACAACGGGCGCTCACCGCTTAGGCTGTCGCTGGACCTTAGGCTCCTTCCACAGAGACACTGCAGCATATGCACACCTTTCTTCAGAGAAAGCGCAAGAATCTTCATGGAGAAGCGCGCGCGTGGGGTTCGCCAGCTCCCCGCCCACCTCCGCTAATTGTCCAACCGAAAGGCGGCCTCGCTCCGGGAGCCGGGTCCCGAGTCCATGGCGCGCGCGTCCCGGCCGCAGGGTGGCGGCTCGCACATGGGTGGCGAGGGCGCCCGGGAGGGCGCGGGAGGGAGCGCAGCGAGCGAGCGTCGCGCCCGGGACAGGCGGGCAGGAGGAAGAAGGGCTGCTCCTCTAGGGACAGCCCTCGCGGGAGCCAGCTACACTACCACACCTTCGTGGGCTCCGAGCGATACTCGGGGACTTTCCGAAGGAGGCTGCTCGCCTACGGGGCGGGAGGGTGCGGGGAAGCCGCGCCGAGGACGTCACTGTGGATCGGCGCCTCCTTTTAGGTGCGGGCGCCCGGAGAGACAGGGACGAGGACCGGGTCGTCTGTCCACTCCTGCGCTCGGCGCCAGGCGATGAATACAGTGCGCCCGCCTGCCCCGGTGTCCCCGCCGTCCGCGGCTGGGGCGCAGTGAAGGGGGCTCGGCTCGGCCGGAAAGCCGGGCTCCCATGGGCTGCGGGAGGAGTGAGGGCGACTCCGGCGTGGGACTCCGGCGGAAGGGGAGAGTCGGAAGGAAGAGCTGGACCCTGGAGGCTGCCGGGCGTCAGGAGGGTCTCTAGGGAACTGGGGGTGGGGTGACACAGAGGAGTTGCCGGATGAAGCAAGCTCTTGCAGAGGGCGACGAGAAAAGAAAGTGTGCCAACGCCTGGGCAGCGCGCCGATCTGGGCACCTGGGTTTCCTGGCTGGGGCTGTGACCTTGGGTTGGTCACCACCTTGGATGTCTCTCGGGTAGTCTGGGCGGGGAAGAGGGTGTGAAGTAGAGGATTGGCAGGTTCGTGACCTTCGGAGCGCCTTCCAGTTTCTGGCAAAGCTTACTGTAAGCACAGTGGGAAGTGGCACCAAGACGGACAGAGGGATAGGAGGGTGAGAGGGAAATCTGAGGACAACAGAGCTTCCCTTTGGCCCAAGTATTCCGGTGGGCTCAGATTCTGCCTACTGGTCCACAGGACTAAGGAGAGAGGTCTCCGGGACCAATGAACTTTTCCATGGGTTTAAAGGTCCCAATCTCTGGGCCAGTCACTTCTAGAAGCCATCACTGCCCTTTTGGAAGTGTGATACGTGCGGCATAAAAAGTATGCAGGCAATCCAGTCCTAAAAGATGCCACCCTACCCTACTTGGAATCTTGGTGCAAAAATCGTACCTTCGAGGACAGCGTGTGGTTAAGAGCACAGATGCTGAAAACAGAAACAAGCAGCCTAAATTCGAATTCCTTGTAGCTGTGTGATTTTAAACAGATTACTTCTCTTGTATCTCAGGTTTCTGTTTTTCATCTTTGAAAGTTAATGACAACATCTATCTCACACATCCTTTGTTGAGGAATAACACACACACACACAAACACACACACACGCACACCGATTATAAATGAATGTTGTAGCAGCCACTCATTTATAATAATGTTAGCCATTATTACTAGCCTCCTCATTTAGGGTATTGGGTTACATTCACTTTTAGGTGAAGGCCTTTGTCCATACTACTGTTTGAATTTCTACCTGAACAAGCCAAGTGAACAAACAGCTCACCAGGTCACAAAACCTGGTAGAAGGTTTACCTCAACACTGAGCCAAAACCTGACTTCTCAAGGCTACCTAGCACTGACTGGTTAGTTCCTCCATGCAAAGAGGTAAGAGTGGTTCTTGGAACATCTTTCCTTTTCTTCCTCTCCAGGCTAACCCACCACAGTACCTATTTTCTAAAAGTTGAAATAATGGTCCAATTTTTCTTTATTCAAAGGTAGTGCAAAAAATCCAGAACATGTGGAGCCCTGAACCAAAGCTTCTGCATGCTCTCTTAATTCTTTCCAGGACCAAGTTCCAGGCAAGGCATTGTGGAAAGGATCCATGGCTCCAGAAAACACACCCTGACTCCCCTTCCAATCTGCTGAGTCCCATTGCTCTGTGGGATTGGCAGACATCTGGGGGGTTTTCGGTGCTTGAAGATCTTGCCAAAGCTGTCACAACTGTCATCTCCCGAGGAGGCTCTGAGGCTCCACAGCAACTAACCCATAGCATTGTTTTTCCCGTCTCTGAGGGAATTAGTGAGAAACTTGGCTCATCTGGGATTCTACCCATTGAAATTCCCCACAGAGAGAGCAAGACAATTAGCAAAAGGAAAACATCTAAAAATAGCCCTTTGTGCTGCAGCAGAAGGCAGAGTTTTCCGGTAGAGCTCTCCTGCTCTGGAACCCACTGCTGAGAGTTATTACTTTACTTCCAGAGAAGCAAAATTTCTTAAAAAGTAGCCAATGAACTGAACAAGGCTGTGGTACCCTCAACTCAGTGGAACACAATGAGTGGATCCATGCGTAATTTTAAAGCACACGAGTCCTCCTGGGCATCAATTTTCACGTTTATGATGAGATGCTCTGACAAGGTGGTTGCAAGAATTCAATAAGGTGAGACATGTGAAAGTGCTTTGAAGATGCTAATCATCTTTGCAAGATAAGGTGCTATCACCAGCTTTGTTCAGTTCCAGGTGTTGGACCAATAAGGTCTAATCCAGTGGCTCTAAACATTTAAATGTGAATCTTCAGCCCCTTCTACAGGATCAAAACCTCTTAGAAGACAGGGCAGAAATGTCAACTCAACCACAATTAATATTCAAATGAACTGCTGTCTTGTCTAAATCACTGTCACAGTGATTTTTATGACTAGTTGTATTTATGTCAGAGAAAATCAAGTACTTAAAAATATGTATCTGAGGGACTACATGCAAAGATGTTTTTGGTTGTTATTGGGCTCTCAGATAAGGTCAGCTTAAATCAAATAGTACATCATATTTTAAAGGGAAATATTTTCTTACTGTATATTATGGAAATTTGATCAAAGTAGACCCCAAAGGGAATTGATCACTAGAATTTTATTACCTGGATTTAATTTTTGAAAATTTTCTTATACCTGTCTGGACTCCAAGGTGATCGTGATCCACTTCCACAATTAGACACATGGAGTTAAGTCTTTCTAAAGTATCTTGAGATACTTGAGACATTTTTGAATGTGCAATAATATCCAAAAACAAGACAAAACAAAACAAGCAGACACCACAATAGCCAGTAATACATGAATGGAAGGAAAGTGGCAGATTTTAGTTGTGGAAAAAATTTTCAAATATTCTATTTCTGTGTATTAGTCCCAAAACCAAAATCAAATTTTTATGGGTCATCATAATTTTTATTTAATCACTAGATTGGTTTAATAACTAGATTTTAAATTGTGTATCTCTCCATAATCAAGAGTTTTTGTGTTAGCCATTCTTTCTGTTTTCTGTTTGACTTAGACATCTTTGACCAGTAGTCCAATAACTAATTCATCTGTGTGATTTCAGCATGAAATTTTGAGAAGGATTTAGAAGTCTCCTATGTAATAATAGAAGAAATTAACTGTCTAGCATCTATTTTTAAAAGATTTATTGAAAATTTTTAGGAATTAATAACCATGTGAAGGAGATCTGAGACTTTTAAACATAACATATCTAAGATATTTTCTGTTCATACTGAACATAGGAATCTGCTGGTTCTTTGAATCAACTTGGTGATTAATCAGTGCATTTATCTGCTTGGAAGCCAATGCTGAATCAGTCATAACCTGTTCAGAGCTAGTCAGGTACCAAAACTTTTAATGAGCACATTAATGGCAACAAGTCTATTGAATGGAAACTAATTTTATTTTCACAAAGAAATCAAACTAACATAAAAACTAAATGATTAAAAGAAGTACGATATACATCATAGCTCATTTGTTTTACTCTCTGTATAATCCACTGAATATGGAAAAATAAACACTTCCATATTTCATGTCCTAAAGAAACTTTAAAACCTGATTTTGATAGGCAACAGTACCAACCTCTTTAGATATGTGACAACAAACCAGTCACAAGTAGCAAAAATATTTTAATAGGAACATATCACCTAAATAATTTTAACTGTTTTCAAAAAAAACTAAACACATTTTTATTTTTATTTTATTTTATTTTATTTTATTTTTTGCGGCACTGAGGATGAAACTCACAACCTCGCACCTGCCAGACAGGCGCTTAAGCCACTGAGCCAAACTCCCGGCCCTTAAACATGTTTTTATTAAAATTTATCTTATTCTTCTTGCTCCTTTTTATTTGCTGTTGTTCTTTCTATTTAACCTTCTTCGACATTTTTATTTTGAAACAAGTTTTAGCTTACAGCAAAGTTGTAAAACTAGTCCCAAGTTCATATACACTCTTCACCCAACTTCTACTGTTAACAACTTACAGAACCAGTGTACAAATATCAAACCCAGATGACTTATACTAGAACTTTGTGATTAAATAAACTATAAACTTTGTTCAACTTTATCAGGTTTCCTCCATAACATCCTTGTTCGATTTCAGGATCCAACCAGGACCCACACTGCATTGGGTTCTCTTCTTTTATCTCCTTTATTCTGTCATTGTTCCTCAGATTTTTGTCTTTCAGAACCTTGATATTTTTAATAAACATTTATTAAATATTTCACAGAATGTCTTTCAAAGTTCAGATTATAATTTTAAGGTTAATCATCTTGGGAAGAATGTCAAGAAGTGGCATTGCATCCTTCCCAATACATCATTGCCAGGAGAATACACGCTGTCCATGAGTGGTATTCATTTTGATGACTTACTTAAGGAACTATCTGCTATGTATCTATACTACAAATCTCTAGTTTTAAATGTGTAACCATTCATATATCAAGATAGAAACTTTAATGCCTATCTCTCCTCAAAGTTTCATCTGCTGATTTTAGTTATCATGGGTGGATATTTTCTGCAGTAACTATGGATGTACTGCTTGCCTACTACCAATTTTATATCTCCACTCTTTTTTCCACAGCAATGGCAATTCTTTTGTAAGAGCTACCTCTTCTTCCCAATTCATCTAATTACTCACCTATTTATATCAGTGTAGCCTTATGGAGATGTGTTCTATTAGTTGTAATCTAGCATGATCATCATCTATTCTGTAATCAAATTGTTCTAGCCTTAGCCACTGGGAGTTTGTTTTGGTTGAATCTTTTTTCCTTTTGACATACATCCATTGTACTGATCTTTCCTTAATTGTTTAACATTGTATGATACTTCAGGTTTATTTTTATTTCTCCTGCCCTGACTCTGGAAGCAAGTAATTGTCCAATGAATCCTAGTCTTTTATTCTTAAGAGAATGATATTTAATAACCAAGATCTGAGTACTAGGGTATCCTTGATGGAGTTAGGAAATACATGTATGTGCACAAACCCACAATATACATATTTAATATTTATTTCCACATCAGATAGAGACAGAGATAAGTTTATCCAAAATGCAAGAGGTGATCAAAATGCGTAGTGAAGCCGGGCGTGGTGGCGCACGCCTTTAATCCCAGCACTCAGGAGGCTGAGGTAGGCGGAGCGTTGTGAGTTCGAGGCCGGCTTGGGTTACAACGCGAGCGCAAGGCCGGCCTGAGCTACATAGTGCGACCCTGCCTCAAAAAATCCAGGGCCGGGAGTTAGGCTCAGTGCCTTAAGCGCCTGCCCTGGCAGGCGCGAGGTTGTGAGTTCAATCCCCGGTGCCGCAAAAAAAAAAAAAAAATAAAATAAAAAATTTAAAAAAAAAATGTGTAGTAAATATTTAAATAAAGAATTTTTCTATTGCAGTAAAGTGTGATGAAGCCTGGTGAATTCCAATGCCAGGTGCTATCTAACGGAAATGTGGGCTTCTAAAAACACTCTAGTGTGCCCTCATCTACCTTATTCACTGAATCTGACACCATGCAACTTCTGTCTCTTGTCCAAAATCGAAATGACCATGAACGGTAATTGTTTTAAGTTGCTTCATAACACTGAGGCAGCCACCATAGCATAGCTAAAGATACTCAGAAGAGGGCTTCTGAAACTGCTTCAGAAAGTGGCGAGAATGATAGGATAAGTGTGTTGGCAGTAAGGAGCAGGATTCTGAGGAGGACAGTGGCAATGCGTCTTTTATTGTAATAAATATTTAAAAAACTTAAACATTCACTGTGGTTTGCCATCACGAGATGAAGATAACTGACACCTTCCAGCCCAGTACTCTAAGTTTCAGTTTAGCTTTTTCCCTTTCCTTGTTTGTAACTTCTTTATCTGACAAGGAATAACCTGACTTACATTCTTTATAATATGTCCACTTATTTATCCAATTTTATCCAGTTTACACATAAAGTAGTAAGCACTATATACATCATAAAGTAGTTCCAGAATTACAAACTGAGGGTCTCATAAAAAATAGATTTATTACTAAAGTACACCTGTGTAATTATTTTTGTCTTTACAGAATCGAATCAAAATACTATCCTCCAAAGTGACTTAGGCTAGTATTTTACACTGGTACTTCTTGACTGCATACTTACAGCCTTGAACTACTAAATTAAAATTAAATAACTTTAATTGTTTATTACTTAGGTGGGTTAAACACATCTATGTGCTAAGGATCAAAGCTTTACCAAACAACGTATACAGTGCTCCAAAGAGTGCTCTTTATATTGCCTTGCTGTTTCCCTTTTCTTCCTTCTTTCCACTGTCCTAAGCATGCCCTGTAGCTAACTGACCTCTTTCCTGTTTCATTTGCACAAAAAAGCACATACTCTCTTGTCTTGCAGCAATTTTTTCAGTGCTATGCTATTACAAATAATGCTGTAATAAATAACTTTAGGTTTAGTATTTTCATACTGTTGAAGATGTATCCTCAGAGAAATCTCCTAAAAATGTGAATGTTGAGTCAAAAGGGTATGAGTAGCTTGTTTCAGTAACTGTACTAGGTTTCTATTGCTGGGACAAAATACCTGACGCCTACAATTTCAAGAAGGGGAACCTTATTTTGGCTCATGATTTCAGAGGTTTCAGTCCATGGTTAGTTGGCTTCAAGACAGAAATGTCATGGGAAAAGGGCATGATGGAAGACAAGTGCTCAATTCATGGAATCCAGGAAACAGAGCAGAGAAAGAGTCACAAAGGAAAGGGCCAGGGTTCAGACATACACCCTAAGTTTACATCCCTATTACCCATCCTCTACCACACACACACATAGAGACACAGATACATCCAGAAGTCTGCTTCACTAATTTCCTGGCATCTTGCAAGTCAACCAAGTTGATGACAAAGATTAACCATCAAAGCCATGCTGAATTTCCCCACAGTCTCACCAACAAAATTTATTGTTCTATTTTTCATCCTTGTCCATTTGATTGTAATATTGTCTTAACATGCATGTCTGTAATTATGAACAAATTTGGCCATTATTATGTTATTTAAAACCTTATTTGGGGAGGGGAATTTTCTGTTTATATCATTTTCCCATTTTTATATTAGAACAAACATACTTTGGTTTTTCAAACTTGCTTTTAAGAGATCAATATTTCCACAAAAGAGAATAATTCTAGTTAAGTTGTATTAAAGTGTTTTTTTTTTAAATTTGAGATTTGTTTACAAAACAAATCTACTGTTACTAGAGAAAAGGCTCCTAGGGTTTCTAGATAAATTTAACCTATATATCCATGTATCCACCCACCCTACAAATAATCAAAACTAAAACTAATTCCTTACCCTGAAGAGCAAGACAAGAAATATATTAATCATAAATAAGAATGAACTTTGCAGTAATGATAGCACTACAAGTTCAAATGAAGATACAAAAAGTAAGTACTTAATTCTATTTTTTGAAAAGTAGGTAATCAGTAGTTAGAAGCTTCATATGGGTTAAAGTTATTTGGTTGGTGAGGTATTGGTGATTGGACTCAGGGCCTTTACACTAATCGTACCCCCATTATTTTTGTTTCACTTTTTATTTTGAGACAGGATCTCACTAAGTTGCTAAGTTTCCCAGGCTTGGTTCAAACTTGTAATGTCCCTTTCTCAGCTTCCCAGAGTACTGGAATCACAGGCAGACTGAACAGAAGGATATACCCAGCATTTAAATATACCATACACAGACTTAATAGTCACACTTAATAGCTGCCTCTACTAAAGAGAGAAACACTTTCCAGAACAGAACAGGAACACTGTCTGGAGTTCAAACTCTAGATTTATCTCCAGCCCTGTCCGGTGTTACATTGCATCGCCATTTGTTACAAAACAAATAAATTCCACTTACGATCAGTATATCTTCTCTTAATAGTCTAAAAGTAAATAACCAGGCAAGGAATCATATAATTTTTCTGTTCTTTCTGATAAAGCCTACTAACCATAATGAGAAATAAGACGCCTCTGTATTTTTCACTGACCTGTCCACCTGTTCCCCAATCTCTGAGCAAATAATGCTTTCAAGATTTGTTACTACAGTAGACGTTTTTCTTCAGCTTTGAGTTGTTTTCAACAAATGCTAAGCTTGCCAGTTGTAAGAAAAATTTTAAAAGGTGACTGAACCAAATAGAAAGAAAATGTTTTTATCTCATCATAGCCACGTATGAGTTGCTTATTGTGAGAGATATGAAGTCAATCAATCCAAGATAATTAATACTCATGAAGTTCAAAGAAAAACATTTGCTCACTAGTTAAAATTCATTCCCTATTAGGGGTATATATAGTTCCAGATAGGTGTTCCCAGTTCTCTCTCCTATCACCTGAACACTTCTCTGTTCCTAAAAATCTCATACATTCTTTAAAACCTGACATAGGAGCCACAGTGAGTTCTCTAGAAAATTCCCTGGTATCTCCCCCATTGATCCCAAATTAATTACAATTTTGCCTACATGTCCACAGTTCACTGCAGTTTCTCTATCATAGAATTTATTTTACTGTGCATATATATAATACATATTTATGAATATATATTTACACATATGAGTTTCTGCAAGGTTATGAGCCTCTTTACCTGCAAATTTTAATATCTGTGAACTTATCTGTCATTTTTGTGTATCTTAGTACCTATAAGATACAATAAATTATTTATGAAATATAAAATATTGATGGAATTAAATAAATGGAGGCTATTGGTACAGATTTTCCACTTGGGGAAATACTTACAAGTCTACATTACATTTAGAAATGAATAAGTCACAAAATGATATAGGAGATAAAATTTACCTTTAACACAAAAATAAAAACTTTACCCAGAATAACATATCACTTCTCAGTTATTCAGACTTCAAGGATAAAATGTTTGATAACTTAAAGTACTAGAGAGAACATAAAGAAATAGGAACTCTCATATATTCTGGTAAGAGTAAACATTAAGGCCTTTATTATTAACAATTTGTCTCTATCTTCCAAAATTTAAATACCAGACCTTCCTTTTGTAGTTCTTTTTTTAGTTGTTAACTTCAAGATACAATTGCGTACACATGCAACAGTAACTGCTCCACAAGAGAGCCAGAGAACATTGTTGAAAATACTGTGTTATACTAGTAATACTAAGCCATTAATAGGGAACTCAATAAATTTTGGCACAAAACAATGTGGCCCAATTTTTAAATGCATGTAGCAACTATATATATATATATATATATATATATATATATATATATAGTTATGAAGAGAGTTATGATATGTCTTACAAAATTTAACAAGGATATACAAGAATATATGAATATACATGTAGAGAGAAATTATACTGCACTTTGTGCAATAGACAAAAATGGGCATAAATTTATGTTTATTAATTCATAGGCTCTAGGAAAGGGCACAACAGAAACACGCATGAGGTGCAGTTTTAGGCAGAAAGATTAGAGAGAACACAGCATAGACAAGGAGGCTTGCTGTACTTTCAAATGCTTGGACCACATTATTCTTCAAAATACATACTAAATCAAAATTTCATGTAGAATCTTTTCTTTGATTAAAAGAGTATTTTATTACTCAGCTTGGTTAAAATATTAGAATTCAAGAAGGGAAAGAGATACACAGAACTCAAAATATTATTTCCCAGAAATACTACTACTAATAATAATATTAATAAAATACTACTACCAATAATACTAATAAAATATAGGTGAGAATAGGAAGGCTTTAATGAGAAAAGCTTTAATGAGAAAAGCCTTCTCATTAATACCCGAAACAATGCAGGTGTTGATGAACCTTACTCTCTAGTGTGAAGGGGGTATATGAATAGAAGTTAAAAAGTTTCCAAAGTGCTTAAAATCTGTGATATTACTTGCTTTATTTTTAAATTATGTATTCACTTTAGTTACCACCACATAACTTAAATAAACTGTATTTGAAACCCATATGCCTTTATCGAATATTAATAATCTTCAGTACTAAAAACACAAAAAAAGCCATGATGTCTGGTAATAAATACTAGGCTAACTCTTTTGAGCTCCTACACCATTCAACCGAAGTAAAAATCTCATCAAAGTTTATGTATAACACTAAATACATGTATTAAATGGACGGACAGTTCTGAAGACTTATTTACAGAAATTCTCTTTGTCTATGAGGGATATGAACAATGGGAAAATATGTACAATATCATGATATTTGTCAAGATATTCTCCAAAAATACAGGTAGGAAAAGGAAATGTGTTTATGGAGTGAGTTCCTTCAGGAATTAAGAGGTAAAATTTTACCAAAACTCGCTCAAATCAAGATTGGTGTTTATTGTCTGGAACATCCTTTAGCAGAAGAGAAAACAAAAAAGGGACGGTGATGTCCCCTTAAGCCACACATCTTCTCTAGGAAGTGTTGCAAAGTAGTGGCTCAGAACATGCCCTCTCATACAATGTCCTTTAAAAGACACCTTGATGCCGCCTCTGATTTTGATAACATACAAATTAGTTATTTGAACATAGGCATAGAAAATAATTCAGGACATTTTCTTTCTCTGGAAATTGAATATTTTTTGCAAATTGTCTTCTTTTCCAAAGCAGAAGGAAATTATTAATTTAAAGACGTGAAAAAAAATGAGCTTTGTCTTTACTGTAAATAGTGAAGATTCTATTACTGTCAACTTTGGGAATGAAGACTGGGAGAGTCTCAGTTTATAGCTGGAGTTAACTCTCATAGTAACAAACTTTAATTGTCCTCATGTAAGTGATTATGGATTTATAGTGAAAGCAGAGGAAAGAGGAGAGAGAGAGAGCTAACTGGAGGCACTGACTAGACTCACAGTGAAGGCTTGTTAGTGATATGGCAAATTGGAAAATGAATATTTTACCCTTTTATGTAGTTTTCTATAAATGCAGTTATACTCACAAATATACATGTGCACATTTTTTGTCTGTGTCGAACACAGGTTAAAGCCAAGAGTCCCTCTCTGATGTACCAGGTAAGAGCCTCATGTGGGTTTTCAAAACCTTCCATTGACTGTGTATCCCTTTCTCTTCTCTCTTTTTTCCTTCCCAGAAACATACAAATATCATTGAGAGGCATCTAGAAGTACCATCTGCACTGTGGTGTTTTCCTAAACTTGTGAAAGTTTGCCTGTTCCACACACAGACCCACTAGAGTTTGTTTTTTCATGAAATCACCATAAACTAGGCTATTCCAGATTCAATGAACACATATTCTTTTAATAGAAAGAAGTAATTATATGAGTTAAAATAATTGCTAATTAGTAATTCTTAACCAGTCTCCCACTGTTTCATGAAATTCTTCTCCTCCTTAACTTCAGAGATATCATTTTCCCCTTAGTTTTACTTTTGTTTCTCTTTTATCATCATGGTTTTCTTTTTGCCCATCCTCCAAGCATTACTACTTTCTGAGGTTGTAGCCTCTAATCTTTTCTGTTTCTTAACATTTCTTGGTGTCATCTTCCTTGTTAAAATTCATAGATAATTGAACACTCCAGGATCTATGTCTTCTGACTCAATCTCTCCATAAATTTTCATCATATATTTCCCACACTTCTTGGAAAGTTCTACTTCAGTGTTCCACAGGTGCTTCCAGATAGTATGGCTACAATCAAACACATGCATTTACCTGAACTGTAAGCCTGATGAGCTTTCTGTGTCAGTAAATAGCTACACTGATCTCTCCAGTTTCCAAATTCACAACCTTGTGAGTTATTAAAGACCTTTCTTTCAATTCCTCTCCAGAGCATTATAGATACTATTTCGTCAACATCTTTAACATCTGTCCTTTCATCCTTTCTTTTTTTTT